>JAUTBQ010147526.1:0-14644 GCA_032361185.1 Lepetodrilus ovalis | reverse complement strand
AACTTACTGTATGAGTAATTGCTATTGAACAAGCTGTTCCCGCTGCGTATAATCCAATTATAAAGAGATAATCAAACAAAGTGTTTACGTTGTCGTTATAGGAGTGCAGGAACTCGCCTCCTGAACAATTATCCTTTGTGAATTTCCATTATGATGTCATGCATATACTCGCGCCCCTGAACAGGCCTCAGTATTATTCATGGCGTCACATGAAACGTCACAGTACTGAGCCATGTCAGCAGACAAAGTTTGACAATGTTTATGTTTAAAAAAAATGTACATTAGAGGATTTAGAATGGGAAGTGAACAAGCAAATATGAAGATAATGCCATCGGGATACTGTGGCTACACGCAAGTACTTTGAAAATGATCGTTACTTGCATGGTATTCCGTAATGAGCGTGCGGAACACACAATTCCGCATTAGTGCTCTATTACCTATGGGGAAAAAATTAAGCTCCAATAGTTATGAAAAATGGCGTCTAGACGTCGGTATAGCGTAATGCATATGGAGCGATAGACGTCTGGATTTCTGGACTAGGTCTTATTATTAACCCTCTCCATGCTGCAGGCAACTGTAGATGCCCTAATGAGCTGTGTTTGTGGATAATCCAGCAGGGAGAGGGTTAAATAATAACTATTAATAGCAGTAGAGAACATTATGTGATAAAGTGGATTTTTACAAAACGTATGGTAGCTGTACAACCGTAGGTTCAAATATGCATTCTTCAGAACAAGATATTTAATATTATTTTGAAAAATAAATCTAATAGCAATGATAGTTATAGTTGTTCATTGTGTGAAGAATATTAAAATACTAATAATATTTAATACATTGCATCAAATCCATGCTTGAAAGCTTGCTCATAGCACTACTTTATGACCATGGTCAATGTATCACTGCACTCATTTCACCTTCTCAACTCCATTAGGAGTATACAACCCAAGCTACACTAGAAGGTATACAAGTTACAACTCACAATATTCCATCTCATCCTACCGGGTAGCCAATTACAACTGGGTGCACTGGAGCAGTGTGCTATCGAACCACATTTCTCAAAGTGCTATGTTATTACTACAGTCAATGGATCAGTATACTCCTATTTTTTATATTTTTTTATTTCTATTAAAAAGAAAATACTATTTTGTAATTTTTTATTTCTATTAAAAAGAAAATACAGTGCCCCCTCGATATAACACAGTCTGACATGGATCCTATTTTTATTTTCATTATTTCCCTGTAATATAACTATAAGGCGGGTCATGGACCCTAACTTCAGCGTTATATCGAGGGGACACTGTATACATATTATTATTAAATTATTATTTTTTAATTGAATGTGCAATGTATTATTGTAATTTTATAGAGATTAATTATACCAGTTAACATTCAGTGTTCAAAAGTATGAAAGTCATATGGTGGTCAAATCTGTAATATGCAGGTGGTCCCACGACCCCTGCCCACAAAGTTAACAGCTTACTGAATAGTACGAGCTGTCGGGAGAGGGCGGGGCTCACACAGATACCTTTATCTTGGCAGATTTTCAAATGACCCCTGGACCTAAAATTTGAAAACTGAATTATATATCTGTTAGTAGTGAAATATTAACATTATTAATGTACTGTCACTTTTCAGTTCACTTCCTCAATGTAATCAAGAGGGCAACCCTGGAGCCCGTGAAGAAGTACGACTACCCTCAAACAGAATCACAGGAATATGGCTGGATATCAAAAGAACTGGTAATGTGGTTTTGCAGATTCATTGTGTATGGTCTGCGTTTTTATCACCCTTGCACACCAGAGGAACTTATTACGTTATCACTTCACAGTACCCCTGGCACACATCGAAGGGAAAACTTGCGCAAACAGCCAACCAATGAAATAATTTTCCAGATGTTTTTTCTGTAAAAACTATCCAATGAAATAGCATGTATCATTCCTGCTAGTAATTTGCTGGTCACGTGCATCATGTCTACATTGGAATTACATCCGTTTGATTAAGGTATGTTATAAAAAAAATTATTGGTCACTGAAAATGGTTATATTTTTAGCTCCTTGGCTGTTTGCACAAGTTTTCCCCTAGATGTGTGCCAGGAGTACCATCAAGTGATAATGTATTAAGTACCTATGGGGTGTGAGAATAGCATTTTATATGCCATTGTGTTTCTGAACATCTCATACATTATGTGGCGGGTGTGGCATTATAGTTTGATTTTACATATTCCCATTTTTATTATTAAATTGTCATATAATAGAGATCTATATTTGCAAGAATCTGCATGAAATGCCATGCTGCTCAATTTGTCAGAAAGCGGCTAGCAGAAGTGGCGCATCACATGACAGCGAGATGGCAAATAAAACAAACCCAATGCAATCTGGCTCAGTAGACTGTTTATTATCTGACCGAGATGCGCCAGAATCTAACCAGGATGTGCCACCAGATAACGGCGCACTTCGGCTAGATATTTGTCGGGTAGCTTGTCAAATAACAATGATCTAGCCGCCAGACATAGACCAAAGCACCTTTACCTAACAAGATTGCCAAATAAAACACCACTACTGCAACATGTCTATAGGTGGTAAATCTACACTACATCATTGTTCTGAGCACTTTTCATGAGGTAGGAACCTATTACATGTGTACCATGGCAAGATCCATTAATTAAATTAAACCAGGATGGTGATGAGCGGCGACTTTTATTGTTGCTTTAACCCTCTCTGTGCTGGATTAGTAAGCACAGCACTTTAGGGCATCTCTGGTTGCCTCCAGAGTGGAGAAGGTTCAAGGGGTGAAGCAAACTGATCGGCTGAGAGTCAGTATATATGTTTGAATGGGTTATCCATGTTCTAACTGGCAGGATATCTCAGTGAGCTAGCACCACCCGATGGTGAAAATCAGGTATAGTACAAGCAGGGGATGTACACACAAAACAGGGAAGCCCTGATATGAGTGAAATAATCTTGAAAGCGGAGTTCTCTCCCATTTAGCTGACCGATATTCTTTGATGACTCTTTCATCTTCATTTTAGAAAAGAAATTTACACCATACTGAATGATTAGCTCGATTGTGGAATTTCAAGATTATTATTTTTATTGGAACATGTTGAACCAATATTGGTTAGTCTGTTTGGTGTAAAAACTAGTTAATGCACGAGGAGCAGGCCTCTCATCGTCGACATGCTGATAATGGCCGACTTGCAAGGCACGTTGGCCGCTATCTGAGTCTGTCGATGATGAAAGACCATGTTCCAAGGGTATTGACTGTTTTAAATCATGGCTTGAAAATTAAATTCTATAATGCTAGTTTTATTACAGAAATTGTTACATTTGTGTGAAACTTTATTACCATTCAGATAAAATTGTAGGAATCTGATTTGTTGAGAGCCCAAGCGTACCATGCCTTATCGAGGTAGCTTTGTTTGTTTTGCTGGGTAATACAGGGTCTAGACACCCTAATAAATCTCGTGTTAGGGGGTCGGCCATTTTCCTACGATGATCGCGCTACTGCTGACGACTTTGAAAACTTGATATCACCAATGTATTGTCCATATATTACTACAATAACGGAATAAACAGATTGATTAATGAAGTGTGAGTTACAGGTAGACTAAAGCTTAACCTTATTCAAGTTTTAAAGTATAAATATGCATAGCTTTCTCTAACATTCCCAATGTCCCGAGACACATTGCGAAGAGGAGGAGGGCATCAGTATTGTGTATAAGCAAGTGAAACTGTCCATCTACCATTTTTGTGATACTTCAATGTCAATGACCTGTAGTTACGATGGATCCATATTTAATAACGCACACAACATTTGATTTACTACTATTGTATCTCTGATGTTGGACTTCGGAGCAAAAGGTACCGAGTTCGCAGAAGTTACATTTCTGACGCGATATTGATATGATGCACTGTCTGTAGAGTGGCACTACAGTTATCATCCTTGGTCTGTCAGTACCAGCTAGCCGGTGCTCGCAAGTTTACTGCAACATTCAGGGGTACGGATGTTGCGGGTTTCCTCCTGCCCTAAACTGACCAGTCGTGATGCTAGTGAAAGATTCTAGAAAGCGACTATAAACCCCATTACCAAAAAAAATATATTTATCATCGCACCTATTGGTTACCTATTGATTGGGTGAACTCTTACCTGAATATTACATTTGGTTGAAAGTATTCCTCATTGAAGGATTTCATGGATAGAAACTAACTTCAAAGCTTACTCGCCAGAATAGTGATATAAATAAGAAATTTCTACTAGCCCTTTTTAGTCTCATAAAGACAAATAACTTCCGACATCATTCCTATTAATTTACATGAAAGGGGGTGGCAACTCTTGCCAAATCCAGATAACCGGAAATTCAGTTACCCGCACGATTTTACTGGGAACGCAACCGTCCGGATAAAAAGGGGTCGACTGTACAAACTTTATTATGTGTATGCCAAGTTAATGTACTAATAATTAGTCCAAAACAACCATAAATATCTATGATATTATGCCTTTATATGTGGTAATACGCAACAAAGCATTTACATTTCTAAATCCAAATAATCATTCCGATTTTTCCTTGAAAAAATTACCATTTTCCTTAGTCTTGTTAGCTCAGACAATCATGTACATAGATCATATTTCTACAAGTGATGCTGTGGGAGTCCCACGTGATTCTGTTTGTCCCACATGAGGCACGAAAATGCACTGCAGATTCGGATATAAGGCGGGGTCAGACGTGGATCAGGCGGGTACTATAACGCGGGGGGTATGTCATAGACCTCCAACTTCAGCATTATATCGAGGGGACACTGTATAATATATATATTATTTTTATTGAAAGTAGTTCCAAATTATTTCACTTTCACTGCGCTTTTAAAAATGATGTCCTCAGCCATGCTTTATATACCGTATAATAAAGCTTCAAGCTATCAGACTTTATATGGATTTAGGGGCATATAGAGTCTGGGTTAGAGAGCCATGATTTAAATCCTGATTACGTAAAATTTAAAAACGGTATCAGGGCTCCAGACTAACATTTAGAGTTACTTGCCCGCAGGGCTAGTCAGGGCAAGTTGTAAAGGCACCAAAGCATCTATATGTTAAAAAATAGGTTGCCCGCAGTGCAATTTAACTTGCCCCTGTACGTCGGGCATACCTTAGTCGAGAGCCCTGGGTATGCAGACCTACTTTCGTGACAACGAACCAAAATAATTATTATTTTAATTTGATCTTTGCCATAATTGGATGTCATGATGGAAGCATAATTAACGTTCTAATTATTTTCAGCTTCAAAAAGACCGCACTGATAAGAGACTAAACTTTCACAGGGTCCGCACTCCTATAACAAAGTACAATCACTGTCAGTGAGCTAGCACCAACAGACAGTGAACATCAGGTCTAGTACATGCGGGGAGTCTACACACTAAAACATTCAAGCCGTGATACGAGTGAAATAATAGTGAAAGTGGGATTTATCCCAATTAAACACACCAATGATAAATAACCATCAGTAGCACAGATAAGTTGTGCATCCGCATAATTTACACAGACAATAATTCCCTGAGAAATACGCACATATATTAAATCTGGCAGTGATGAAAATACGTACATAATATTAAAATAAACTGACGGTTAATTGTCACGCATATCACTTATGTTGAAGTCATCAGCTGCTTGCAAGAGTTGTGCTATTAAAATGGGACATTGCAGTAACTCAGACATTGCAATAACTCGGACATTGCAGTAATTCGGACATTGCAGTAACTCAGACATTGCAGTAACTTGGACATTGCAGTAACTCAGACATTGCAGTAACTCAGACATTGCAGTAACTTGGAAATTGCAGTACTCGGACATTGCAGTAGCTCGGACATTGCAGTAACAGGGGTAGATACTAACCAAAATTTGTAGTAGCCAGCAGGACTAGTTAAAAAGATTTTTACTAGTCCTTCAAAGTTTGTACTAGTCCCAAAATAAATAAAGAATTGACTTGGACTGTAATTTTTATTACGTCATCATGACAATGCAAATGAGTTGAATAAATCCAATCACTTCAGTCAGTTTCCACTAAAATAAAAATAATAAAATGAAAAATATCAATCACTAGCCAGCAGGACTACCGACTTATAAAAGTTACTAGTCCGCCACGATATCCACCCGCCGGTGGCTACAGGACTAGTGCTAGTGTCAACCCCTGTATAATAATATGTATTTCATTATTTTTAACATTGAATATTGAATTTTGTCAGGCGTGTTATTATTGCTTTCTGACTCATTTAACCCTCTCCATGCTGGATTCTGCACAGGCACTGCTCTCTAGGGCATCTCTGATTGCCTGCAGCAGGGAGAGGGTTAACTGGCTCCAAAGTGGGAAGCATTGTTTGTGTTTTGATTTGTCGTTGACTGGACAACACCAAACCATTATGTATATCCATGTAACCATGGTAACTGTATCTCGTTTGATTGGCTGGACAGCATGGACCACCCAGTCATGCACGTGTCTTGGAACGACGCTGTTAAGTTTTGTACCTGGGCCGAAAAAAGGCTGCCCACCGAAGCCGAGTTTGAGATGGCGTGTAGAGGCGGCTTAGAAGGAAGGCAAGTACAATTGTGTTGTTTAGAATACTTTGTAGACAATGTCGACTGATATGTGTTAAAATGTACACACGCTTGGCTTACATTATCACTCATTTGCTGACTTAAAAAAGAACCCTGATGTTAAGCCTTTAATTTCTTTTGCGTTACTTTGACAAAAGATATTTTTACTTCAATCCTGCAAGCAATGTTGTCTAGACTATTCCCATGCTATGTTGTCTAGACTATTCCCATGTTGTCTAGACTATTCCCATGCTAAATTGTCTAGACTATTCCCATGTTGTCTATATTCCCATGCTAAATTGTCTAGACTATTCCCATGTTGTCTAGACTATTCCCATGCTAAATTGTCTAGACTTCCCATGCTATGTTGTCTAGACTGTTTTCATGCTGTGTTGTCTAGACTTCCCATGCTATGTTGTCTAGACTGTTTTCATGCTGTGTTGTCTATACTATTCCCATGCTAAATTGTCTAGACTATTCCCATGCTGTGTTGTCTAGACTATTCCCATGCTATGTTGTCTAAACTATTCCCATGCTATGTTGTCTAGGCTATTCCCATGGGGAAACAAGTTGATGCCCAAGAACACTCACTGGATGAACATATGGCAGGGGAAATTCCCTAACGAGAATACTGAGGAAGATGGTTACTTCGGAACATCACCCGTAAGTCTTCGCTTGACGACATTGGCCAGAATTACCTCCAATGCTGACATTTCAAATGCATACATTTAGAGAGCTAGATTCTTATGTTCATTACATGCATTCATACTGTCTGAGACATTTGGATGGTAGTCTGAGACATTTGGATGGTGATGATATTATTGTAGTGCAGTAGCATCATTGGTTCTTTAGCATCTACTGGTCCTCGTAGGTTTCCTGCAACATTGGACACTACACAGGTGTTACAGTTATCATCACCCTGCCATAACCTTACAATCTGATTTCAGTATTATTATGGCGTACAATGACCGATTTCAATGAGAGCATAGCACTATCTTTGAGTAATAAATGCAAACTACATTCATTTGTGATACCTAGGAATTTTATTTCGGAAAAAATTCGCTTTTCGTCAATTCACATCAGGGGGAATTCGATCTAGTAGTTGGATGTTCAAAAGGCAAGATAATTAGTGTTACATAACATATATTTATATTAAATGTGATTTCTTTTCATAACTATGACTATAGAGTGTTGGGAAATAAGTACATCAGCAAATAGCATTATTGTATCGGATATTAATTCCTTTGTCCATTATACATGTTATATCGGTCAACCAACTGTGATTGTATGCTTTTAATCTTGAAAGTGGCTAACTTTAAAGGAAGACACACTATGTCTTGTGCCTGTGGTCTTACACGAATGCATAAAGCTGCTTTTTATTGCTTTACAGGTAACTTCGTTCCCCGAGCAAAATAAATATGGTTTAAAGAACATCATTGGTAATGTCTGGGAATGGACAAGTGACTGGTGGGAAACAAAACACACCACAGACTTCAAAAATAATCCTGTGAGTAGTCATAATTGTGGGAAATAATTATTAGCTATAACAGATAGTGTATTTTGCATAATTATATGAAATACATGAGAATTCTGTTAATTGATTTATGCTATATGACCTATTCTCTTGTAAGCCAAATCATAAGCTACTGGTACTTTTTCATTTTACTATTTCTTTTAATGTGAATTCAACGTAAAAAGTTGTTCTACAGACTATTTATTGAAATTTTCTATAAACATCTATGAAAAAGAAGTACCGTAGTGCCACCTGTTGATTTGGTTATTAATTTTTACAAAAATATTTAATTATTTTGTATTTATTTCATTTGTATTTGCAAATCTGCAATGTAACATTATGATGTTTTAAATCATTTGATTACAGTATGCAGGTTCATCTGGGATTGTTATTCATTCAAAACAAACATATGATCTGGTAAAAATAGGTTCTTGTTCACTGAAAGCACGCACAACTGTCAATATTTTATGGCAACTTCAACCATTTAATCATTTTCTATATTATTGTCGTAAAATCGGTGACTTTCATCTGAATTTATTATCTCCAAGAACAATAGTCGACTCTTCAAATACGAGATAGCCCGATGATCAGATATTGTGCTCATATTGTCAGCTGTACATGTCCACATATTGTCAGCTGTACATGTCCACATATTGTGCTCATATTGTCAGCTGCACATGTCCACCAGCTGTCCACTGGGCAATGGACCCAGAATGTCAGTTACTCAGGCCAACATGAATTAAATAGCTGATGTATTTTTCAGAAGGGTCCAAGCACCGGCGCAGATAAAGTCAAGAAAGGGGGATCATTTCAATGTCATGAGGTATGTTTGTATAATATATTTATGGAATTAAATTGTAAATGTATGTATTGTTTATTAATTTACAATATATATTTATTTTTAAATTTGGAGTTTCAAGATTCTTTCACTTATATCATGGCTATTCAGTTTAGAGCAGGACGAAACCCGCAATATATATAGCGCTGAATGTTACTTGAAGCTACCGTAACATATTTGAGGTGTGACTTGGGCTGTGTTCAGGCTGCACTATGTTTTCCTACTAAGTGCTACATAGCACTACAGTAGCCATTCGGCCAACACATGGTAGTACTAGGTAATAAAAGCAATAGTAAAGTATCCAAGTGGATACGAGAGCTTTATGAAACGGTGCCCTGATTATTAAACTGATCTGCATGTGTGATGTTGGGTGTTTCAGTCGTATTGCTATCGGTATCGCTGCGAGGCGCGAAGCCAGAACACCCCAGACAGCTCTGCAGCCAATCTGGGCTTCCGATGTGCGGCCACCAAGTTGCCTAGTTACATGAAAAACACATCTCCATAGATCCACACGCCAGAGTTCACTCCCCTTATCTGAACTTTGGGTATATTTCCACGATATCTGAATTTCAAGAGAAAATCTTATCATCTGCATTGTTACAATATCGTGTTCAGTTCATGTATTTGTATGTTACAAGACTGCAAATTCCCATTAAATGTGAAAAAGAGAGGTGCTGTAACTATCTAGTATATTTGTATGGGGAATGCTTAATTTATGTTTAATGTATATTTGTACAAAATACTTTTTCATAAAGGAATACAAATATGGGAAATAATGGTGAAAGAATATTTGCATACCGGGTAGTTATTTTTTTCTACTACAAATTCCCACAAATTATTGTGGGAGCATTTATGACTATTTAGTATTACAGTATCTCGGCAATATATATTGTCTTAACACATACATGTACTAATAAGCTGTACAGAGTTGGGACCATGGGTTTTCATATCTTGCCCTTCTTGATACCTGTGTATTAATGTTACATATAATCTGTGTGGGTACCTGGGAGATATGCAATTTAATAGAAAGTGGAACTTCTTGGCAATACAGTACATCTAGGCTTTGACATTCACTGGATTGAATGTGTATAACATGTAAATCAATACATAATGCCATTTTATTAATGACATTGTGAGTGGTTTGTGCCTGTTTGGTGTGGGACATATATGTGATTGTGGATATGCAACATATCATTTTAATTGTGTCTTCCAAGATGTCTGTAGATGGTCATCTACGGTATTGTTTATGGTATTTTTCAAAATCTCTAAGATTCATACATATTATATCATGTCTTTGAAATCCATATGGTTGCTCTTTTATTTACAGTAATTACTCTAATAATTTGAACACCTAAATTAATTGTCAAACAAAAATAATTTATGAACTTAAAAATACGAACATGACCATTTTTTAAAAATCTTAAAAGTTAATTTTCTAAATACAGTGTCCCCTCTATATAAGGCTGTATTTGGGGTCCATGACATACCCCCAGCCTTATAGTACCAGCCTTATATAATAGTGCAGGTAAATAACAAAAACCAAAAATGGGGTCCACATCTGACCCTGCCTTATATCCGAATCCGCTCTGTATCGAACAGCCTTATATCGAGGGGGCACTGTAATTAGTTTTCATTTATGAAAATAATATTTACACTCTGATCCTGCCAAATATACTTGACCATTTGTTTCTTGTCACTAATTTGGTTCTGTTGGTTGAATGGATTTAACTAACCTGGTGTTATGCCTTCCTGCAAACTTCTTCTTGGATTGTTTCTATTTCTATAACCAGACAAGCATAGTAACTAGTTGACATACTTTGTTAGTGTTAGATGCTCACTTGAGATTTCACTAAAACTCAGCTAATGTATTTGGGTTAGGATTTCTTTGTAGTAACAGTAGTTTCATGCATTCATTCTTGAACATAATATTATTAAAATTTTGGAAAAGGGTAAGGAATATGAAATAATTGATTTATTATTAATGAAGTACAGCATGCATGGTTTAAGTTGAAGATGGTAACCTTTAATAATCACCAAAAGAAAAGTCCATGTTTTGCGATTTTTTTTTGAAATTTTAATTACATTATTACAAACCTTCACATTATGAATTTGTATCTAATGTATCGTGTTCATTTTCAGGAAGAAGTTGAGAAAAAAGCAAACAACTTCTTCGATGGCAACCTGGAGCCAAACATGTTACAGGGTAAGCTTTCTTCTCTGTCTTCTCTATAGTCAGCCAGCCAGTGTTGCCCACTCCAGAAGGCTGGCTGGATTGAGAAATATGTCAATTTGGTTTCCCTCTCCAGAAAGACTGGCTGGATTGAGAAATATGTCAATTTGGTTACCCTCTCCAGAAAGACTGGCTGGATTCAGAAATATGTCAATTTGGTTACCCTCTCCAGAAAGACTGGCTGGATTGAGAAATATGTCAATTTGGTTACCCAGAAAGACTGGCTGGATTGAGCAATATTCTGTGACAATCTGGGGTCACTAATTGAAACAATGTCAGAAAAACTTCATGTTTCAGGAAGGAAGTAAATCATATGTTGCCTGTATTTCCTGATCATTCGGATGAGAACCATGACCAAATGTTACAAGTGGACTTTATCTGTGATACTATTGCCATGTTAACAATGGAGCAACACCCTCAATTGCCATACTTGTCGCCTATCTCTATGTCATCTGTATGGCAAGCAATAGTGATACGATAACAATATTTTTTTTGCTAATGTCCATGAACAGAGAAGCAGCATACTTTACAGGGTTGTCTAATGTCGACATTATTCCTAGACATTGTACCTACCGCCCTAACTCCCAACATGTAGAGTGTTGGTTAATGTCAATATTACCACTTTCTAACTATACATGTATGTCTAACGTTGACTTTATTGCTAGACAATGTTCCTATCAGTCTGTAACTCCAAATATGTTGAGGGTTATCATTATGGGTAGATTTATGGCGACTTGTATCATTATGGGTAGATTTGTTGCCACTTTTATCTCAAATTGTTATATTTTAATTGAATAGATATAGACACTTGTCACTTTGACGTTTCATACAGAAAGTACAGAACAATCTTGTACAGCACTTTCATCTCATTAACGGAATATAAACACTTATCTATACAGTAAACTATTGTTAGAAATCAGGATAAAGTGTCTCTGTATTTACTGCAGAATTGTGATCTTACCTTTGTTATTAAGACAGAAACGAAAATAGAGAATTGATTGTTTAGAAAATAATTTCAAAGAAATTGAAAGCATTGAAATCATCACTAGCCATGCAAACTCTTCTCTAAATAAGAGGAGCAATTTTGATTTATTTTTTTAATCTTTATTTTGAATTATCTTTTTCATACTATAAACAATAACCTACTTGTCAATAGACCATTCCAGCTGAGCTATATTAGGCCACACCCCTAAAACTTTACTTGGTCACGGAGGTCAGTGTTCACGTCTTTATTTAAGCATGTTTCTCTATTAGTTCAGTAATTATGAACGGTGTTTGGAATTAGAAAAAGGCAGCATGGATAATTGATAGCAGAAAAATTTAGGAAAAAATTACGAGAACGAACGTATTCGATTGTGGTGTTACGTTTTGCGCCATTATTCCTGGCGTGGACAGATGCAAGGGTTTGCTTGAAGAAACACGCATATGCCATTCTTTATTTAGCGTATTATTACGTTGTGAGACAAGACTATGACCAGGTCATGGCTTTGGATTCATAATTAAAGCCAGAACAAAGGTTATTAAGAATATTTCAATCATGATGCACTGGATCGGCAGCTAGAGTTGTCAACAATGCCTCACTATTGGTGCACTTTTTGACCTTTGTTGCTGTGGTACATCTAGGCATATTAATATTGTTATTGTTGTTGTTATTATATTATTATTATTCGATCTAATCAAGCTCGCTAGTCATGTCAGCAAAATAAATACATGTAGATATTTATCAGATAAACATTATCTACACATAGTTTTGTGATGATTCTGAATACATTTATTAGATCAAATTTATCTTCATATCATTTATCAAAACTATTAATTGCTCACACCATTTTATCTATTTCGTACTGCATTTATCACTTTAGATCTAGATATCATTATTGCAGCTAACTATTTCATAATAAAATTAAACGATACATTTAATTTAACTCAAAAACGTAGATGCGCATTTTGCATCTCTAAGAGAGGAAGGGCATAATAGTCCCTGACGAATGCATTTGATCCGCAGTATTTCACGAAGATATGCAGTCTTTATTGCAAAATATGGAAGGCACATTAGGTACAAACCTTTCTAGATTTCCGTTAATTATATAATTAGTATGACGAATAAACATTGTCATGTGAAAATATTATGTATGCTACAAAACAATGCATTCCCTTATTTTTCTTTCAGTATATAATATTGCATATATTAATGTTAATAATGTGTGTAGAGAAAACAAAAACAGTTCCAATCATAATCCTATACATGTATGTTAGTGGGAGCAAAGAATATATACATTTTATATACATACAGTGTCCCATTGATATAATTCTGAAGTTGGGGCTCCAATCATAATCTGCCACTATTTTCAATCTACTGAATATATCTTAGATTCTTGTCAAGACAAACTCTAAAATCATTACTACATGTACTACCAGCAGTGATTTTCAGTAATTACATTATCCAGTGAAAACATATCCCTCTAGTTGTTTTCATAAAGATCTTTTTATTTTAGGCAATGTGAAATGTGGTAATTTAAATACTCTGTACATGTATGATGGTTTTTGTTACATAAAATGATGATTTTGAGGGGAAAAAGTACATTCTGTTGTCAAACTGACCTCCGAGCAGACGTCGGTTACATGACGATTCTGGCGGTTTCATGATCTGTCAATCATTTCACTCTTCCAGAATAATAAGTTGGCCCTCACCCAACTAAACTACATGGTTATCTCCATTTGTCTGTAATATTGCATCGTCCTTATTGTGAAAATGTGTGCGGTTCGCTCGGCTATCGAAATTATGGCGGCAGATCCAGGAGTGCTGCTAAACGAACTTGGGGTTTGGTTGACAAGCAGATTGAAGCAGTGCTCTCCTCTGATTGGCTTAAAGTTGGTGTAATCATTAATATTTAATGGTGTATTGCAATACTGGATCATCTGTCCCTGTCAGAAATGATGATATTTTTCAATTTGTTATGTCATGTAATGTCATTTAAGGAGATTTCCTAATTACATGTATTAGTATGTTTGTTTGTTATTATTGTTACTATTATTATTATTATTATTATTATTATTAGTAGTAGTAGTAGTAGTAGTAGTAGTAGTAGTAGTAGTAGTACAGTGTCCCCTCGATATAATGCGGAAGTTGGGGTCCATGACATACCGTACCCCACGTATTATAGTACCCGCCTTATACGATATTACAGGGAAATAACGAAAATAAAAATGGGATCCACTTCTGACCCTGCATTATATCCGAATCCACGGTGCATCAGACTGTGTTATATTATTATTTATATTATTATTATTATTATTTATATTATTAATATATTTTTTATTATTTATATTATTATTATTGTTATTATTATTATTATTATTATTTATATTATTATTATTATTATTTATATTATTATTTATATTACAGTGTCCCCTCTATATAAGGCTGTATTTGGGGTCCATGACATACCCCCAGCCTTGTAGTACCAGCCTTATATAA
>JAUTBQ010147515.1:0-14646 GCA_032361185.1 Lepetodrilus ovalis | reverse complement strand
TTTTGGCGATATAGAATTGATGATGACTATCACAAATGAATGTAGTTTACATTTATTACTCAAATATAGTGCTACGTTCTCATAAAAATCTGTGATTGTATGCCTTTAAGTTTAAATTCTAAACATGTCACCATATGAAAAGTATGACTGACAAAATTGCTGTATGAATCTATAATTGAATCACAGGCCTGCATAGCAACGACCTTTACACAAATAAGGATAAAACTACCATATATTATGCATTAAGAGGTATTGGTAAAACTGAAATGCAGGATTAACAGTTTTATCCTTTTCTCTCAGATCATCAGTCATCAAATATAGTTGCAATTCCTGCCCCATGGCTAGCTTATCTCGGTTATTATGTTCGCTAATTCTAAAAACTCATTGTAATAAAACAGTTTTCAATCTCTCTCAAACACGCACGAAATGGGCTCTAATATAGAAATAAACATATATGTTGTTTTTGAGTCATCAATTTCGTGTTAATTGTTGAAAATCAAAGTAAAGTTTAACCAACAACAAGCCAGGGACAGTGTTGTATATATACCTTATGTATGTATGTATGTATGTATGTATGTGTATACCTTATACATGTCCCTTCATTAGCAATACTAGCTTAAATACAGAATCAATTTGTGCAAAAATAATTAATATTTTCAAATAAATGACATTAGCATTCAGGGTTTCTGTTTCTCGAAGCTCTCCTATCCACTAAGAAATTATAACGCTATCGTAACTACGTGAGCTCTATATACCAGAGATCGCTGCGAGAGTGCTTATGATCTCGTAGTATATACGAGACCTGCAAGAAATGATACCCAGCAAGACAACAGAAATACTTAACATATCAAATGTGTGTCTTTCAAATTAACGTGCAAGGATAGAATCATGTTATTTTTTATATATTTATTGTTTTAAGTTGTTCCTTTTAATCTGTTATTTAAATATAGAATTTACTCCAAGCAGAATTTTAAATAAGGTTGTAACAGAGAAGTATGTTTTCATGGGCATTCTAACATCAGAGTGGGGGTCATACCAGTTCACAGAGGTTATAATTTGTCCGCAAATAACCTATTCTACGAATTATGAGTTTTACTGAAATTTGTTTGAACACTCAGAATCCGGGAACAATGAGTATCTTGAGTGCTATCTCGTCGATAAGATCAGTCTAAACTCAGGTACACCAGATTATCTCCCCCTTTTCGGCGCTCTGCCGACCCCTTATCATCTACACACAATAACAGTAGCATCTATTACAGTTTCTCCAGACACAGCCTATAATTATCATCAAAAGCCTGGAAACATACGCCGAAGCATTACAACCACAGCCTCCAACCGATTGGATCTTGCTTTGTTGCCTTCTCTTAGAAGTCGGCCCGACACCCGTGCCCAAATCGGTGATTGGTTGGGTCCGTGATTATCTCCCTTTATAGAGCTCTCGTCCGTAATATGCGAAGGAAAGGTGTCAAAAGCCAAGGTGTCTGGCCTGTGTGAACAGGTGGTAGACAAGGGTGTGATCTAGGTGCAGAACTATTAGTGGATTAAACTAAATTATTGACTTGGATGCCCTCTGACCTGCCCAGATTCACACTGTCGCCAGTTCTAGCCATTCTCCAACACCCGCCACCCTTCTATCTCAATCTGACCAGGGTGACAAACACATAAACTATCACATCACCCATGCTAGGTCTGCCGCCCTCGACATGTGATAGCTCCAGGTGATTTCAATAAAGACACAGTGTGGGCTGGGTTGTAACTCATCGGGTACAGAAGACGCAGTGATGGGGCAACGAGATAATACTTAAGCCCACTATATTGGCGAAGCAGCCCACTAGGTATAGGCCCAAACATTTACATGTAGTTCCACTTGTTTCAAACCCATAACAATAGGGTAAGTTAGGCCATGTTCCGGTAAACTTGGACGTCGAGATATGGTCGGCTACAAACGTCGACGTTAGATTTTTAAAAGAACGTCGAAGTTGTCCGGACGTTTATTTGCATATATAGACATACGGCGCATCTGAACACCCTTGTTTAAAAAACAACACCGCATCACTGCAAGGCAGCCTTAAGATACAATGTTAAAACATTCCGTTTCGTATCGGGACCCCAGGGGCCGTGTTCCCGAAGCTATCGAACACGTATCGGCATCGTCAAATCTGCTTGGAGGAATATCTGAATAATTAGGCCCACAATTAGTAGATAAGAAAACAGGATATCCTTTCACAGAGCTCTCTTATCCACTGAGAGACCATCGCGCTCTCTTTGCAGTGCATTGGCTATCGGCAAAGAGCGTTATGGTCTCTTTTAGTGGATAAGAGATTTTCGTGAAGGGATACCCAGACCTGTTACGTACAGGATTCAAACTTCAACTTCGTAGTGTGCACTGCGATACTCTAAATTACTTATGTGATTTTCATGCTGGCCACGTCTTTAGCATAACCACATTATGCACACACCAACTATCATAGACGGCTGTACTGATATTAATTTTCTCTGCCAGATATGATGTAATAGAAGTTGTCATCACAAGACTTCAATTAGGGCTAATTATCAAGAATGATAAAATCCTTGGAAATAATCCTGCTAACCTTTCTCCTGTTCAGTTAGGCAAGAGTATCTGTAATCAAATACAAATTAATGCATTTCAAACACAACGGAACAAGACATTAAAATGAGCGTCATAAATATTACATTTTATTCGTCTTCCTGTTCAAACATTATCTAACAACAAAATAACTTACCCAACAAAAATGTCCGTTTTACCTTATAGTCTTAATCAATAACTATTTGAAACTGTAGCTGTGTTCTTACAAAGAGCACTAACAAGTTAAATATCACTTGTTATAGTGCCGTGTAGTCCATTGGCGTCCATTTTCTCCTGATAACGTTCGATCAACAATCAGTTGCTACGTATAAATGTTATGCTATATAGCAAGACCAATATGACATTAATAGTTTATAGTCGTTGCTTTTGGCTGTTTCGTCTGTTGCGCTTCAGCCGTCGCTTCCAACATGAACTGCTTTCATCAACTCCCCTTTATACGGTTCCCTCCTTTTACAGATGGCTGGGCGGGGGGAGGGGGGCGACAGTAAAATATTGCGATTCGATATACTCTTGTCTGCTTAACAGAACATAAACATATAAAATCTACACTCCTTCTATTATCGTTTGAAAATCTGTCTAGTTTTATGATTTTGGTGTGTGTGGTCGACGATGCTAGTGGTTTCTCAACAAAGCTTCCGAGAACTTCAGACTAGTCTTCACAGATTATCGGAAACACCCGAACGTCTTAATACGAGCCTGCTTTGATGTTGACAAATATTGGGTTATAAAGAGTTAAAGTAGGAGCTGGTTCCAGCCAGCCGGAAGTTGTCATTGATTCCCATATCCAAGATGGCGGTTCATATCTGAGGAAATTCCCGCCTGGCGCCCCCTACTGGCGCGACTGGGATCTCGTAAATGACTCGTATATTCCCGTAAAGTTTCCGCTGTTGGTGCAAACCCTACACTAAACGTATTCCTGTGAGTCATGCGTTTCAGATGTGATATTTCCAAGAGAGGAATTTATTGAAGAAATTGTTTCAATCCTACTCCTGGCGGATCCATAAAAGCATCGTAGTAAATACTTATCTCAGAGGTCCGCTAATACTTAAAGGTCTTTAGCCAGCCATAAACTTCCAGTGTTTTTCTCCATTGCTGTAAACTTTAGCATAAAAGGCTGGAGACGACAACCAAAGGAACACGTCCTATGGGCCCAAATCGGAGAATCTGAAAATAGCAAGTTTTACAAGCGCTTCATGATAATAAACTATGCTATAGGGATTAATAGCCATTGCATCTGCTGATGGCATCGGGATGTTCCTTGTCTGTAGAACATGGTCGGATAACAGCTCCCATAATAACTATTACTGGATTGATATCTTCCACGAGCAAAATGTCAAGGTGTATTCTATTCTATAATATTATGGATTGATACAATCGTTGGTATTTCTTGTGGGATGAATTAGAATAATCAAAGATCTGTGCATGTGCGTATAACAAGCGAATACGGTGTCATTAATTGTATTTCTCCAATAAATTGCTGCCCATTGTGGAAATGTGACGCCACCCATGAGAGTGGCATTGGCAACTGTATTATATTTGCAATCATAATACGTATGTCATGAACTAATGCCCAAAGTGTTCATACACTTGAAAATTGAAAATAAGTTATACATACTGATGAAATTATTTTCAAAATATTTAAAGAGTATCGTATATTACAAGTAGACCTAAAACAACATTTGTTCACATGTAGTAGTAACATAGCTAAACAAGGTAATTTTATTAACATAAATAGCATTAATAAAAAAATGTCTAGAGTTGTATTTCTAGAACTTCCCGTCTTCTCATTGTTATCCATCGTCTCTGTTAATTAACTTTCCATTTCCCTGTGTAAAACCATAATCATTCACTTCAACACTATCCAATTGCGCAATCAACGTTAAAACCTGCTATTACTGTATTTGTAGCAAGTCCTACGTTTTCAGCGCATGACGAAAAGCGCGTGACTGGACACAATATCCCTACGCTTGACTTTCGGCAGCCAATCAGATTGTTCGGCGGATAATAGGTGGCTTTTAGTTTCAATAGAACAACTCAAATTATAGATTTCTTTCATTTCTAAAATTTTAATTGTATTTTTAGTTTTCATTTAACTACGTAGCGATTCCTAACATAGAACATAACACTGGAGACCTTTGTCTGCGCGTTTTAAAAATATATTTTTCAAGCTAGGACACAAGAAAGTTAGATGTAAGATTTGTAAATGTAATGCGAAACTGTTGTGTGAGAATACAGCGCTTTCTTTAACCCAGATATTCAGTTGTGTTTAATATGACGCTTAAAACAGGGAAATAGTATGTCTAGCATCCTTGATAAGACATACTATAGCAAATTATTAATATCAGTTGCAATAACATATGCAACACTGTATTGATGCAGGTTCTGAAATATACTCAACAATTTTTTTTACCAAATTTAGAACTCTGCCCAAGGAATCTGATTACATTATTTTTGTAATAACTCTGTTAGTTCATGAAGGCTACCTGGAGACTGTAGATGTGTGGACATTCACTGTATGCTAAATATATATGTCCAAAATGACTAGTGGCAACTTAATTATTTTTTTTCGAGTATATTTGTATATTTAGTATTTATCTCAGTAGAGTATGCCACGTATAATTTGCAAAACAAATATATTATGTTGATTATTATTTTTAATGAAATACTCGTACAGGATATCCACGAGAAGATTCCTAAGCATTGCTCCCGAATATTTCTTACTGATTTTTGTGTGGTGTCATACATATGGAGAAAAGGTAATGCTATTTTGTTCCAAACAATCGAAATGTCTTTTTAAACGCATCTCGTCAAGCATCTTACCTGGTATCACCTGTTAGATAGTTAGGATTATAGCGCTGCTGTTCTATCCGAGACTGCCGACGGCAGAAACCCTCGCGGGTCAGTTTTGTCCGTATTTTATCGAATCCTTTTACAGCTTTGAGTAATCTTTCTTCAGCTAATATCCAGTTATGTGACTTTGGAGAATAATAGCGGAGTATCACTCCTGTGATTTAAGTCTGTGTTTATTATCTGCGCCGCGATGCAGGAAGCTAATCGTAAAACTTCAAGAAAAGACTCAGGTGGCGGACATTAAAATCGGATGTATCGCGAATGTCATTCAGGGTATTGTCTTGGATTATATTATAAAATTGGATTAACGCAAGATGTTGTCGGGTTTCGGAACTTTTATGCGATGCTTCTAGTATCCTGATTCCGTGCGTGTGGACATTTAGTGGTCATTTTAATGACACATGTTTATGGAGTTTGTAGATAATGCGACTCGTGCAAATGGTTATCTCGATTTTCTAAAAAGTTTCAAACTAAAAGCCTTTATTTTTATCTTAAATTTGTCACATTGTACGGAATTTGTGGACTGACTGAAACACTAAATTTCGTTCATTTATATGAAAACAACGGAAGTTAAATTAATTGTTTTGAATGAAACCTTACAGAATATTTAATATGAAAGCATATCATATCAAACTCTAATAAACAAAGATTTTAAGAGTTATGATAATGAGGGTTTCTAATAATGATAGGTTTGTAATAATGACAGATATGTTCTTTAAAGGTGGACTCCCACGGTGCGATTTATAGCAACAACTGGTAGTATCGATGCATGGGAACAATTGAAAATGACGTAGATATATTCGATTCTAGGTCATTTTCAAGGTATTTTCAATTGTATTCAAGTTGTTGCTACAATTCGCACCGTGAGGGTCCACTTTACGTCACTCCGCTCTGTGAGGTGAGTAGGGTTTTATAGGCATACAATCACAAATTTCAATGCGCGCGTAGCACTATAATGGAGTAATAAATGCAAACTACATTCATTAGTGATACTTATCGTCAAAAATCCCTTTCGTCGATCCACATTGGGGACGGGGTGGGGTCGATCTAACATATTTGTTCCAAAGAACAGATAATTAGAGTAACGTTCCCTTTATTCATATAAAATATGATATTTTTTTTTATAACTATGGAGCTTTGGGGGATGCGCAGATGAGTAACTAACTACTTTTGGGTGGTGAATATAACAAGCGTTAGTAATCTCAGATTATATGTTTTATAAAGCATGGATACTAGCGCTATACATAAATAGATGATAATGAGCATCATCATGTTCTGATAGTTGAACATGATGTAGGAGGTAAGTTCTTTGAGCAACTACATCCATACGATCAAGCAACCTATACGAGAGCATCTGGAATACCTATGATGGCGTTCGACACAAATTACTTTACACGATTAAAGTTTACGTTAAAGGCATGCATAACATCACATATTTTTATGGTTGTTTTGGACTAGTTTTAATAGCTACAACTATTGCAAAGTACATTCACTTGACATACATAAAATCATGCTTGTACTTCCATTAACCTTTCCACTGCTCTATGACAGACAAAATTCCAAGGCAACCCCATGATAGATTTAATCGAGTGTAATAACACGAAGTCATGACAACCTGAAGGTTTTTGCTTCATTATATGAAAGGCATACAATCACAGATATTTATGGTTGTTTGGGGCTAGTTCTTAGGTACAACTGCAAAGTGCATTCTCTTGACGTACATAAAATCATGTTTGTACTTCCAAAAAACCTTTCCACCGCTGTATGGTGGACGGAACATTCCACTACAATGTACAACCGCACAATAGGTTGAGTCGAATGTACAAACCAGCGTTCGGCATCCTTGCTTCATTATATTAATGCAAAGGGAGATGACTCGCTACGTTCTGTCAATTTCCTGTAAGATCAGTTGATGCATCAAAGACAAGATAACTAATAATCCGTCGCACTAACTCATATAAAAAATTTTTTTTATTATAACTATCAAGTGTTGGGGACTAAGTACATCAGTAAATAACAACTTTTGGGTGTACAAATCAAACGTAAATAGTCTCCGACATAAATTCGTTTGGCCATTATCTAGATCAACCAACTGTGATTGTATGCCTGTAATGCATGTAGACATAACTTAAAGCGGTACGACTAAAATACAATAAGTTACGGCTACGTTTCCTTTATAGATAAGTTGATGCATCAAAGACAAGATAATTAATGTTACGTAACATTGGTTTAATATAAATATGAAAGTTGTCATAGCTATCGAGTGTTGGGGAATAAGTGAATCAGTATATAACAACTTAAGGATGGACAAATCAAACGTAAGTAGTCTCAGATAGAAATGTGTTTGTCCATTATTTTAGGTCAACCATCTTTTAAAGATACAAGAAATAGTTAGCTTTTATTTCTGCTATGCATTATACATTAGTAATTAATGTAAAGAATATGTTCCTGACTCCGAATGGAAAGTAGTGGAAAATATTCCTAGCATTAACTTCCTCCCAGATGAATCAAGAAATATTCGTGTGACCCGTATACTTAGCTTCAGTCGCAACTTGACATATAGGTTTATTACCAATCTGCCTATAATCTGATCCCTATCTGCCGAGCGCACCTCGCAAACCAACAATTAAAATCCCACTAACAAGAGCCGGGTTATCATGTAACCGGCTGATGACGGTTAGATGGCTTTATCAAGCGGGTATCGTTTCCGTTATCGACTGGCTTTTAACGGGTATCCAATTGGGATTACGGGTAGATAGGTAAATTACACCCCTTAAGTGCTGGAGAGACTTCATTATATGTGACATGAATCTACAGCCACCCACAGATTAGTGATTACCCATGGCACGACCATCAAACATTAACAATTATGTGCTGGACTTCGTGAAAATAAAACTTTAGGTTATGTATGTTTACTAAAAACAATTATATATTTTTAATTAGAGGTGCTCTTCCGCCGTGCGGTAGTGGAACACGTTTTTGTTCTGGATGGCTGGTTTAACGGTCGAACATGGTCATGCTTCATTGGGTAGAACGTCAAGTCAATTTTATTCCCTATTTACCACCCGCGGTAGTACAAGTGCATTGTATAAAACTTCTGTCTGTCTGTAAAACAATACAACATAATATATGCATAATAAAGTTGCATACACGTGACCAAGTAGAGGAATATATTAGTATATATACCATATAAATATGCATAGAATAGTATGAATGGGAAGTACTTTGACATAATCATTATTTTAACGCATGGACTATTAATAAAAGTTGCAAGCTTCTTTAAATCATTGACTTTTTTCTGCGTTCATTAGTCGGGGAAAATGGGCCATTAAAACAATAAAAAAATATTGACAGTGGAACATATAGTGTAATTCATCGGCAACAGATGGGGAATTACAAAGTTTGCATGTTCCTAGCCAGCGGACACTCAACAAGTAGATGGTGATTAGTTGTTCTGAAATTTAAGAGAGGAATACATATTATTTTAGGAAGTAAAATATATCTTTCAAACATGGGCGATAGTATAGTAATTTAGAACTATTTTTTAAAATCTGAATTCCAAGCTTGCAAAATATTATCAGTTTGTATTCTTTCTACCTGAGAGCATAGTAGCCACTGTTGGTTGTATATGTGAGGATGTATATAAACATCGGTTATATTAGTCCGCAATTATTCAATATACAGTGGAACCCCGATAATTCACACCCCTCCAATTCGAAATATCTCTTAATAGTGTGCATAATGTGTACATGCTCTAACCGTTTAGTCTTTATAAAGTATATTCGAATATTTAATTTGTTTATTAGTATAGTGCAAAAAACGTACGATTGATTTTCATATGGCAATATTAATAGGGGACGTTCATAGTTCGCTAGTTTGCAGGTAGGTGTTGGTGATTTAAGTCCAGCTGCACGTGAAAAGAACTGTAGGATTTTGTGTTCGGAAGTTTCTCAACAAACATCCTACTTATATCTCGATATGCGGTGCAACGCTCGACACATTTGTACAACAGGAGGAATGTGCAAGCATGGCTGCAACGACACTTGTTCAGGTTATTGACATTATTGAAACGTCCTTGAAATACTGGCCATTTGGACTGATTCTGATTCCTGTTATAGGTCATGAATGTATATATTAACGTGTATGTAAATATGTGCAGTAAACGTTGCCCAAAGGAAACTGCAAGGGTGCTTCATATATAGTTGTTTTATTACACGATTTAGTTTCATGCTGGGTGATAATTAGACTCTTGACCTTGAGATAGCAATTGATGTCAAAAGACACTCGATGGAGGTTATCTAATACATTGTATCCCTTACATGTATCTTTCAATAAAAGCTTCTTCTGTTAGAAAACAACAAAACATTGTCGGGCATGGCATTTCCATCAGGAAATTTATCAAACAGGCAAATGCCAGGATTTAATGGTCCACGGTTGGTAGAAGGAGACGTCGAGCCAAAAGTGCCCTATTCATGTAAAATACATGCAAATTGGCCAATATCTTGCAATCAGACTCCGACGACGGAACTAGCCTAGGGGTCCATGCAGCGTAGCACAGATGTCGACTAACCACATACAGTAGACAATATCTTAAGGAGCTGATCGCTTTAACACGTTTTCCTTTGACTTGAGATATCAGCTCTGTTACCAGTGATGAGATCAGACGAACAAAGTTCGGGTGCGTTGTCTTTTAGATGACAGACGATATATGGACGTACTTGTTTGATGCATTTGAGAAGGGTGTTGGTTAGATTCTATCGAAATTGCCTTATCGATTGTAAATGGTAACGGATTTCAACACGATATATAATCAGACGCAACATGAAGACAAGTTGACGCTTGTGACAGATTGTAACAGATATAAATATTCAAGAGGTGTATTCAAAGATGTGTGCCTATTTGGTACATATTTGGCCCTTCTAGAATGGTCAAACGTTACGTCGGTAGTTGAAGTAGCCTACTCAAAATCCAAAGCTAACATTAATGAGGTTTTCGCGCGTCTGTGCCCACGTCTCGTGTATCCAATGTCACATAATAGTCGGGTTCGTCGCCAATATAAAAACCACGTTTGTCCATAGTGTTCGCAAGCTACGAGCCCCACACTCTGCTGGCGGAGAAGCCTAACATTAACAAAGATTCGACGATAGAATTTGTGAGGACAGCCTGGCGCTGAGGCTTTGGTCGGGTGTACCCTATCGTTGCCCTATTGTTACAAACGCCTCGTCGTAACGGCACTGTTCAGCCAGTCCTCTAAACGTCTCTATAACACGAAACAGAAAAAAATAAGACACCATTAGCCAAAAAAAAGCTTTTTTATCCTTTTTCCCCTCACTCCAACGATACACAATCAAAGCTGCACGGAAACAGCGAGCCGCAGGAACCATTGTCCCTAGGTGTTTAGAAGGGTATCCGGTTTAAAGACAAGTGTTAGCTTCGCATCCCAAGTGCGTTCTTCGATTTACTGTAAAAGCTTTGTCTGCTGGATGTTCACTACTAATGCTGCGATAGTCATCGTCCCCGTGTCTGGCACGAACTCTACGGACGGATATGGACGGGCTTCTATGTTATTTCTTAAGCAGGATCTGTGTACGCATATCATTATATTCTCTAGAGAGGTGGGCACTTCCGCCTGACGTTCATATAGTGTTTATCATATCTTATCATAAATCATACCATCTCGTGATATGTCGACATTACCGGTCCTTGTGTGATGTTGGGATTATGCTAGAATATCTATCTGAATACGTGTCTTGTGAGGAGTCGGATATAATTTACAACGGTCATTACTGGGAAGTTTCATTCCCTATAGGACCGAGCGCTCACCTGTCTGAAGTGTCATGGATGGCCTGAGAATAGGAGGTGTCCTCTAATAAGCTACATTTACTTTAGAATAAACTTTATTTCGGTTTGTTTTGCTTTATGATTATTTTACTTACATCACGATTTGTCAGATTAGGGCAAGAGGAAACCCGCAACATCCGTAGTGCTGAAAGTTGTGTCACAGTGTTAAATCCAGGTAATATTCTTCATAGTAAACCTGTGAGCACCGACTGGTACTGACAGACCAATAATGATAACTGTATTGTCACTCTACAGACAGTACATCCTATCAACATCGCGTCAGAAAGGTAACCTTCGCGAACATTGATGACGGACAAACTTTTACCACCGCGCTACCACCAGCCCCTAATATACTAAAAGTCAGCAAGCTAAATTTCTATATCAAATATTTCATCAAATAATAATTTTATATTTGGAAATGTACCGCTAGTAAATTATGTTCAACCGCAAATGGTTTCCCTCAAACGAACTATGCGTGGTTTCACTATCGTGTAATGCTAAAACTGACCTGAAACATAATACAGAGATTGATTTAGGTGGGAAATATTTCATAGGAAGATAATGTTTACTTTCGGGGAATACTCGATGTCTCAGATTGATTGTCACATCAGACAATATAGTTTATATTGTTTCCGTTACGGCGTGGCAACAAGCAGGGGTTGTAGTTCAATCACAAAACAAAGACCCAGCGAAAGCATATTCGAAGCTCATTTATTCATCAAGATGTATGTGTATACATACAGGTAATTTACAAAATATAACATAAAATAGCAACATCATAAATAATAGATTCAAATATTTCACAATTATTATAAGTGCGATAGACGAATTACTGGCCTGCAGACCTATAGCTTAAACAGCGTGATCAGGAATACCCGTATGTACAATTGAAACAGTTTGGACAATGCCACCTACAAAATGCAAACATTTATAGAGAATTGTAATGAGAATTTTACATATGTGACATGTGTATCCACTGTCCACATTCACGCATATAATATATGCACCTGAGTGCATTAATAATGTAATTATTACTAACAGTAAGTATAATGGACATTACGTAAACCTACAAGTCATATCATATCATCATATCATCCTGCGATATGCAAGTGGTCCTAGAACACACCTCCGAAGGGCATCAATGGGACTGATTTCATAACGAATTCATAAACATGGTTAGTTATGCAAAGAAAAGACGGCGTCAATTGCGACCTGTTTGGCAGAAATTAGTTTCATATTTTCAGTGAGTATAGAATATTGATGACCACTAGCATATTGGTATACAAGCCAATTTAGAAGCTATAGCCTCAAGTCTGGTAGCGTTGTGAAATTCACCCTTGTGGTGTAGTGAAGGATACTGTCTTAGAGATAACAC
Organism: Lepetodrilus ovalis; assembly: GCA_032361185.1. Classification (NCBI taxonomy): domain Eukaryota; kingdom Metazoa; phylum Mollusca; class Gastropoda; order Lepetellida; family Lepetodrilidae; genus Lepetodrilus; species Lepetodrilus ovalis. The sequence goes on along the minus strand of JAUTBQ010147515.1, from coordinate 1,972 downwards.
GACTACCACCACAACGACAACAACTGGTAAACACAACACTGATTCTTGTACCCTGTACATACCCACTCACAAAGCTTAATATTTTATATATAGGTCGGAAAACACATGCGACATGTTAACATTCTTAACAAGTGGATGTATAACAATTTTGATCACAGAAATGCTATTTACAATATAGATGTGATACATGTTAACATTCATGTTAACAGAAATAAATGAGTGAGTAAGTAGTTGTCTAAAACTTGCCCCTTGGACTCCGGGTCACGAGGATACGAAACTTTCCGAGTACGATTTCATGCTCAAGCTCTGATTTTGGAGTTTGGAATGAAATTGTACTCAGAAATGTTTCGTAACCTAGGGGCCAGGGTATCCTTTCACGAAACTCTCTTATCTACTAAGATACTGGTAGCGCTCTCTTAGCAGTTTATTAGCGATCGGCAAAGAGAGCGCTACCAGTCTCTTAGTAGATAAGAGAGTATAGTGAAAGTTGGCTATACAATGACACTGCTTCATGACTTGGAATGAAGAGTTAAAGCATCGACATCAATCTTTGTTTGAATAATGTTGCTCATTTGGATGATCGTCAGTGAGGATTCCACACTGATCTGACATCAATCGTTTCATAAAAAATGATATGAATAAATGTATGCTCACATGAGTATGACCTACATAGAAGCTGGAACATTTCACCATTGAAGTGCCACGTAAAGAAATACTAGTAATGACTAAGAAAATGTATTTTGGTATATGAAATTAGATTGTTGAGCAGATTCCGACTGTGAATACCATTGACGTAAACAAATTAGTTAGCGTACCTCTGCACTTTTAATAACATCTAAAATATTAATATCCCACAGGAGTTAGGTTGTTAGCGCATTATGCATAGTACGCAGGTGTCATCCCTTGGCATTTCGACATGACTAATATACTGTTGTTCATGAATTTGAAAACATTTACGAGCATACATCTGAATATACAAAGTAATTGAAATGTCCTGAGTGATAACCCTAATAGCTTACTTTAGTAAATCATATTTTTCGACTAGATTGCTTTTCAAGTTAACAATAGATTCGAAATGAATACTAAATTATGGGTCAATATCTTTACGTCTATACATTCACCTAATTCGTATATGAATTCAATTTTGATTTCTTGACATTAATAGACGAGTATGCTACTGATGAAAAATACTTAAAACTAAAAATAATAATTATGCACAGAAGCGACAATTCAACTTTATTACCTTGAACGCGAGCTGCGATTCTGAAACGTGTCGTTGTTCAACTAAAAGTGTTGCTGTTGATGCTAATCACATTGTTTTGGTCATGGAGTAGCTATAGTAAATGTACTAGTTAGCTGCATCCGGATTATATTTACAGGAATAGAAAATCAGAACATGTTTAAAGTCCTAAAATGAACAAACGTCGTCACCAGCTTGTCACCGCCATGTATCGCATGGTCGCGTCTACAGAAGTCGACGAAGAGAAAATTCAAAATCCTTTTATGTTTCACGAATTTCACAAAATGTTCATGCACTTAGGATACACAAATTGAATTCAATTATAGCATATTAATTAAATTCGACCATTTGCCTTATGTATCAATGCATATACCTCAAACAAATGTCCTGTTTGGTTACGACCACGTTATAGCTTCAGCAGCCCTAAAAGATGGGTGTTATAGTGTTTAGGCATACCAGTATATGAAATATAGCAATGAGTAAACTTTCGCATGTGTGCTTTCCCGTGAAGGTAATCAATAGGCATTAATGCAAAATGCCCGAAAACAGAAAATCCAGTCGCATCATGGGGCAAACTTTTCTGTAGTCGGGCACAGTCGTAACTCGAATTAGTCTCGCGACTGAGAGGTTGAACACCCCAAATGTCTCCTTTACCAGTCACTTGATGAGATATACATGCTATTTCCTCCGATATACATGCTATTTACTCCGATATCATGTTGGGTGACAAGA
>JAUTBQ010147504.1:0-14646 GCA_032361185.1 Lepetodrilus ovalis | reverse complement strand
AGAGAGAGAGAGAGAGAGAGAGAGAGAGAGAGAGAGAGAGAGAGAGAGAGAGAGAGAGAGAGAGAGAGAGAGAGCTGATGGTGTTAACTGGACAGGTCCCTGCCATTTAGATTATGTTGTCCAATATCTACGTAATTAATTAAATTGTAGACCCTCGCTTAGACAACTAAATTACCATTGATGTTAAAATGGATTGGATATCCAATTATTTCATCCGGCTAATACATGAACTGATGTGTCCGTTTGTACCAAAATGTGTTGGGTTTTTCTATGTAGACACGGTTACGTTGTTTTACGTTGTCTTTTCCAAGGGACGCTGACCATTCCAAAAAGTGTGATCGCGGATTCTGGAAAATACGTGTGTGAGCTTCAGAACAACATGGGCTCCGCTTTCTCCAGCTTCGCAACTATCCAAGTTAAAGGTGACTTTAATATGCACTTAACATTTAATCTATTGTTATTTATGTTTACTGTTTTCAATCCATAGGTGCAATATTTGCATTACTATTTTCTCAAAACCGATCCATTATGCCTCAGTGCATCTAAGTTATTGTAGATTTAGGTATACCTATATGTAAATATAGGTAAATGATTTAAACAGAGATTTCAATTACTTAACTACATCTACATTTATTTATATATCTTAATAGAAAGGACATCAGTAGAACCACCAACGTTCAAAGAAGCAGAACTGATATTTCGAATCCCATATCTGAGCAGTGTGAACCTCACATGTGAAGCCCTGGGGAAACCGACACCATTTGTAAAATGGCGACTTGAGAACGAGGCGACGACCACTACAGCGCGTCAAGGGGAGTTCACTCTGGCTCTGAAAAACATGCAAAAATCCGGAAGTTATCAATGTATAGCAACATCCGGGGAGTTGACTGCCACCCAGAACTACGAGGTCATTGTGGACTTTCCAGGTAAGAGTGCAATTCATATATGTATTAGATAGGTGATAAGGCTATACACTTGTTCAAATTATGTTTTTGACTGACTAGACCCCAGTTCGTGCTAATAATGATGATAGTAATAATGAAGATACTACTACTACTACTGCTACAACAACTACTACTACTACTACTACTACTACTACTACTACTACTACTACAACTACTACTACACCCACTACTACTACTACTACTACTAATAATAATAATAATAATAATAATATCATAATAACAATAATAATAATAATAATGATAATGGAATAATACATAAAGAAATACTCGATTTGATTTAAACATATTTTATTGACAAGAGTTCAAAAGGAATAGACATATTAGAAATACTCGAAGCACTAATATAATGCAATTTTAGTACTACCATAGCATTTTGGTAAAAAGCAATTAAATCATGCCAGTATAGAGCAAACACAATTAAAACAGCAAAACTTAAAAAAGGAAAGAAAGAAAACACTAAAAACATACTTTTTTAAAATAAAAAGTATATCTACAACATTGACATTGAAATTACCCATTTAGATCCATACCATTACATACTTCCAGGTTCCTACAAATGTCTGGGCTATAGTCTGTATACGAGAAAATATTGAATGGGCAAATGCAGGCAAATTATGTGATAAATATGTCATATAATAGAAGAAACATTATGGAGACGAAGCTACATTGTCTATGTGAGCATACTCCTTATAACTAATGGTGCAATGCATTCCAGCTCTGCCCAAGCCAGTGATCACTATGTCTCAAAGGCTGGACGGTGGTGCGGGTTTCATCAGATGGGAGCTGCCAGACGAAGACATCCAGGCATATCCCGGTCTTACCGGCTTCACCGTCACCTACACCCCCGTGGACTCAGCAAACAGAGTCATCGACGCCGCCGAGCACTCGATTACCCATGATGCAGCGGACCGGAAAGATCTGATGCCCTACATCCAGGGAGGTTATAGGTACAAGGTCACAGTGCAAGCTGTAGGTCAGGCAGGTCACGGACCGGCCAATGACCCGGTGTATATTCCAGCAGTTGGTAAGTTTTTAACATTACATTTCATTAAATTAATTTAATTTAGTTGTTAATATATAACTGTGTATTTAAATCTTCTGGGTACATTTCTATTAATTTTGAACATTTGGGTGTCGCAATATATTGTAATTTTTTTACATTTTATTAGTGTGGGATAGTAAGCCAACCAGTCGTCGCTATTAATTTATCTATGAATTTTGATCATCATAGTAGAGTATATGAACACCGGGCCCCAAGGTTATTAAACTTTGTTTTAGTGCAAATTAAACTCATGTTCAGGACTTTGTTCATAAATCCCCATATACAAGTTGGAACCTGAGCATGGATATCGTACTCAAAACCTTTCGCCATCTCGGGGCCGGGTAGCCGCAGTAGCATTTAAATGATCCACATATCGTTGTTACGGTAAATATATCGGTACAATTTTCAGTACTAACACGTGTCTAAAATTTTACCGACCGATAGACAGGCGGATCTTATGAACAATTTAAATCATAATGTATATTTCCGGTTCCTCGTTGATTTACAGGACAACCTGAGATCGTCATTGCTCCGGAATCACTGACCATCTCGACCGGAAGTAGCGCCATATTCCAGTGTAGGGCAACGGGGCGACCCACGCCTTTCCTGTATTGGACTAAGGGAGGTTCACGCATAAATTACGAAGACTTCCGGTATAAGATGACAGTAAAAGGCGGACACACGATATTCCGGATAGATGATGCTGTGCCTTCTGATTCCGACACTTACACGTGCATTGCAGCCAATAACATTCTTGGCTTGAGTGTTGCAATGGAAACTGAACTGGAAGTCTTTGATGAAGAAGGTATTGCTTGTCACTCTGGAAGTTAGTGGTGGTAGGATAGTCCTCAATCGTAATATAACTACGCTGGTTGCGGAATGACTCGACGTTCCAGTGCTAGAAATGTCCAATAAGCATATCTTAGCAATGCAATCTTACCACTTGTGGACACATTTTCTTATCATGTATACGTAGTACGGATGTGCTTGGCAGACATGATATCAGGAACGTCATGTATCGACGCTATAGTCCATTTGTTTTCATGAATGACATGTTGCAAAGTTCGACGAATGTGCCTTTTACTTTAGCTTTCCGACGGATCAATTAGGTGTACATTCGTTTAATAACATAACATGAATGAAAGAAAGCATACGTCAAGACAAAAGAACATATGTCTAAATCTTAATTTCAAACTGAATTCACCTCCAGACCAACGAAAAGGATTTCCCAGACTGGTGGATGGACCAACCCAACACAACGATAGTGGACAGCAGTACTTGGACTGCGTGACGGAGGGGGCGGGGCCTGTGAACATCACGTGGTATAAAGACTCCTCCCTCGTCATGGACTCGCCAAAGGTGTTTCTTGATGGAGGTATGGTAACCAAATCATAAAACTGACGAATCAATACAGATAGTACTAAAAGTACCGGTTGGCTATCTTGAAGCGAACGTAATTATACAGGTAATTGTAGAATTCGAAGCGATGGTATACTTTACGTGGTTAACTCCCAGTGGTTTCTGGAATCATTTCACTTAGCGTATTTGAAGTATAGTATGTAGTTATTCTGTTCAAACATGACATCATAATAATACTTTAGATATTGAAGCTGTTCACAATATGTTTGTATTTTCGGACAGGTCGTTTGATGTTCAACAGTATATCTCGCGCAGATGAAGGCGAGTACCAGTGTAGATTGGATAATGAACTGGGAACCGTCTTTTCGCCTAGTTTGGCTGTTTCAAGGACGGGTAAGTATACACGTTCGCATCGCATACCATCCATTTAAATATATAATTATCCTAAGATACAACTTGAAGGATATTAATGCTTAAATCTTTAGCTTTCGCAGTGTATCTTTCAATGAGAGGGCGTGACTTGATGATTGACAGCCGTCGTGCTCCTCTCATGAACACAGGTCCAAGTCGTGCTTCATTGAAGTACGTTCGTGTTGTCCCCGGATCTAATGTCAACCTAACCTGTGTGGGGGTCGGGATGACCAACCCTCGGGTGGAGTGGATGAATGACGGCAAGGTCATCGAGAACAGCGGAAGTCACGTGCTACAAGTACTCGACATCCGGGAGTCTCGCAACTATACATGCCTTGCAACGTCGGGATCTATAAAAGTTCCAGCTACATTTGTAATAATTGTTGAAGGCGAAGCTAGAGGTATTATAAATATAGATTATGATCACTGATTATGAACTCTGTTAAGAATTGTTCAGTTCCAGATGACATTGAACGTGATGTTCAATGTCATCTGGAACTGAACAATTAAACTGAAAACGTGTAATAAATAATAATTAATTCCTGGTCTTCGTCTCACGAATCAATTCCTGCTGTGGTTCAGGTCATACATTTACTATAGCAGGAAATGACGTAAATCTTGATTTAGGCCTTGACTACAGGTACGACCTTTCAATAAAACGCAGACCAGATGCATGTGTCGTACATCCATTTTTTTTAAGAGTCACATATTTGTACTATATGGTATATTATAGAGATGTTTCAACTTTTATGAAAACGGTTTATCACAACAATTGTATTATCATCATACGAACAAAAGCAGGTACCATTGTTAGTTAATTTTGTGTCAAATTTAGTTATTGAACAATGCATGATACTATACATGTTTTCTTAACGATTATATTTTCTACAAATTTGTATGCTCAAAGGTAGACACCAAACGCATCTTCATCTAAGAAACTATATTTTGTATACCCGGTATGTCATATAGAATCAAGTATATATAGTTCATAGTTTTAGACTTTTCTCTCTTCTACTAGTACATATATCCGTGTTGAACTAGACTCGAAGGATAGTTATATTCAACTTGGATATCATATCATATTTTTCCAAAAATGTCAAACTAGTTACAAATCGAAAAGATTGATACGATAACGTCATTGAAAAGGATTAATTCTTACCATAACGGCATTTACGCTATGCAACAGTTGCCCAGGGGAAACCAGTGATTGTGACTGACGTTAGTCGAGTGGAGGTGAGACCGGGTCTGGGTTTGAACCTGACATGCAGCACTGGCGGCGTCCCCGTGCTGTACTTCAAGTGGATGGCAGACGGCAACGTGATCTTCCAGGACAACAGGGGCGTCAACATCAACCAGAGTGTCCTGTACTTGACCAACGTCCGCTACGACAAGAATTACACGTGTATCGCCGTGGGAGCCCGAGAAAACGCCGAGGTGGCTTTCCAAGTCGTTGTGGTCGGAGGCGAGTAATATTAAGCATTGCGCATCCGTAACTTAAGTAATTCTTTTTCTTCTTTCTTCTTCTTTCTTCCTTCTTCTTCCTTCTTCCCTCTTCTTCTTTCTTCTTCTTCTTTCTTCTTCCTTTTCTTCTTCTTTCTCCTTCTTCTTTCTCCTCTTCTTCCTCTTCCTCTTATTCCTCTTCCTCTTCATCCCCCTTCTTCCCCTTCCTATTCTTCCTCTTCCTCCTCTTCCTCTTCTTCATTTCCCTCTTCCTCTTCATTTTCTTCTTCCTCTTCTTCCTCTTCTTTTTCCTCTTCTTCTACCTCTTCTTCCTCTTCTTCTTCCTCTTCTTCTACCCCTTCTTCCTCCTCTTCTTCCTCTTCTTCTTCCTATTCTTCTTCCTCTTCTTCTTTCTCTTCTTCCTATTCTTCTTCCTCTTCTGTTTCTTCTTCTTCCTCCTCCTCTTCTTCTTCTTCTTCTTCTTCTTTTCCTTTTCCTTCTCCTCCTTTTTCATAGTAAGTAAATTACTAAGTAGTCAGGGTACCATTTCTCGTAAGTGCCAGATCACCCTATTTATGACATCGCTACGAGTGTTTGTGGTTTCGTATCGAGAAACGATATCTAACGTTGTTAAGAGAGTCGTGTAAGAATGATGTCCGATAGTATTAAGAATACAATACTTGCGAATCCTAGAAACATCTGAATCAGCAAAATCGGAAATAGTGTTTCGTAATATTCATAAGTATAACCTTCTAAACTTAGATCAATATGTATACTTCGCATCCAAGGTCCAGTTGCACGACACTGTTGTAGGCTAAAATGCCGTTACAATAGTTGTAACGCTGTCTTATTCCGATATGCTATATCAGCTTCATGCAACCCAATTTCAATTGCAGAAGACGCTACGATTGGACTTACAACTATTGTAGCGCTACAAGAACGTCGTGCAACTGGACCCAGTAGGTTAAGTAGGCGTAATGGTCTGTTTTTCGTGGATGTGTTCATATCTAGGTGTTCATATATGTTTGGACAATGTCCCAATGCATTACATGATTCAATTTCTACAGGTGAGCGCAACCCAAACAAGCCCATCATAGCGGTCCACCCAGAGGACATGTTCGTCTTCCAGAACCAACCGGCGACCTTCGATTGCGCCGGCGAGGGCGACCCTGCTCCAATGATCACGTGGTACAAAGATGGCCACCGCGTACTGACGACGAGAGAGGACCCTCAGGCTGCGAAGATCATTCTCCACGGCGGGAAACTGTTCTTCCTCCGAGTCAAGCACTCGAAGGACGCGTCTGATGCTGGCGTCTACTACTGCAATGCTACCAACGTGTTCGGAAGCACCATCAGCAACTATGCTACCTTACAGATCGCAGGTATACGGATACTAATTTATAGTATTTTAATTCATTTATTTTGTATTCCTGAATTTGGGTTTAGAGCCGCTTTCAACATTATTTCACATCAGGCACATACAATAAACCACGAAATCATCTTGAAATTATCATTAAATTCCCACCAAATTATGTTGAAAAGAAATAATTATATTGAAAACAAACATGTTCTTCTATACAATTGCTCGTCCCGTATGTGTGAAAGATTCACGCTGTGACGTAAAACAACAACTCACTCACTTACTCGTTTAATTTGAAATTTCAGCCATACCCAAGATTACAAGTCGTCCGAAGCCAGTGAAAGTTAAGAAAGGGAGTGACGTCAGTCTCACGTGCACGGCTACCGGGCCTCCGGAACCTCTCATTACTTGGAGGCTCAGAAACCGCGATCTTCCGAAGTCCAAGTCACGTGTAGGAAGTAATATATTGGTCTTGCGAAACGTCCGGAAGTCTGCCAATTACACGTGCATCGCCCACAACAGTGTTGGGAGAACACAAGAAGTATTTCCGGTGTGGGTTGGAGGTTTTAAAGGTACAGGCTGCAGTTTTATCTGACATGCTGTGCAAATTGTTGTTCATGAGAATTACATTAGCAGCGCGGGTGTAAAGCAATAAATGAACTTCGTTTCGTTATAATTAGACGAGAGTGTAAAGCAACACACACACACACACACACACACACACATATATATATATATATATATATATATATATATATATATATATATGTGTGTGTGTGTGTGTGTGTGTGTGTGTTGCTTTACACTCTCGTCTAATTATAACGAAACGAAGTTCATTTATTGCTTTACACCCGCGCTGCTAATGTAATTCTCATGAACAACAATTTGCACAGCATGTCAGATAAAACTGCAGCCTGTACCTTTAAAACCTCCAACCCACACCGGAAATACTTCTTGTGTTCTCCCAACACTGTTGTGGGCGATGCACGTGTAATTGGCAGACTTCCGGACGTTTCGCAAGACCAATATATTACTTCCTACACGTGACTTGGACTTCGGAAGATCGCGGTTTCTGAGCCTCCAAGTAATGAGAGGTTCCGGAGGCCCGGTAGCCGTGCACGTGAGACTGACGTCACTCCCTTTCTTAACTTTCACTGGCTTCGGACGACTTGTAATCTTGGGTATGGCTGAAATTTCAAATTAAACGAGTAAGTGAGTGAGTTGTTGTTTTACGTCACAGCGTGAATCTTTCACACATACGGGACGAGCAATTGTATAGAAGAACATGTTTGTTTTCAATATAATTATTTCTTTTCAACATAATTTGGTGGGAATTTAATGATAATTTCAAGATGATTTCGTGGTTTATTGTATGTGCCTGATGTGAAATAATGTTGAAAGCGGCTCTAAACCCAAATTCAGGAATACAAAATAAATGAATTAAAATACTATAAATTAGTATCCGTATACCTGCGATCTGTAAGGTAGCATAGTTGCTGATGGTGCTTCCGAACACGTTGGTAGCATTGCAGTAGTAGACGCCAGCATCAGACGCGTCCTTCGAGTGCTTGACTCGGAGGAAGAACAGTTTCCCGCCGTGGAGAATGATCTTCGCAGCCTGAGGGTCCTCTCTCGTCGTCAGTACGCGGTGGCCATCTTTGTACCACGTGATCATTGGAGCAGGGTCGCCCTCGCCGGCGCAATCGAAGGTCGCCGGTTGGTTCTGGAAGACGAACATGTCCTCTGGGTGGACCGCTATGATGGGCTTGTTTGGGTTGCGCTCACCTGTAGAAATTGAATCATGTAATGCATTGGGACATTGTCCAAACATATATGAACACCTAGATATGAACACATCCACGAAAAACAGACCATTACGCCTACTTAACCTACTGGGTCCAGTTGCACGACGTTCTTGTAGCGCTACAATAGTTGTAAGTCCAATCGTAGCGTCTTCTGCAATTGAAATTGGGTTGCATGAAGCTGATATAGCATATCGGAATAAGACAGCGTTACAACTATTGTAACGGCATTTTAGCCTACAACAGTGTCGTGCAACTGGACCTTGGATGCGAAGTATACATATTGATCTAAGTTTAGAAGGTTATACTTATGAATATTACGAAACACTATTTCCGATTTTGCTGATTCAGATGTTTCTAGGATTCGCAAGTATTGTATTCTTAATACTATCGGACATCATTCTTACACGACTCTCTTAACAACGTTAGATATCGTTTCTCGATACGAAACCACAAACACTCGTAGCGATGTCATAAATAGGGTGATCTGGCACTTACGAGAAATGGTACCCTGACTACTTAGTAATTTACTTACTATGAAAAAGGAGGAGAAGGAAAAGGAAAAGAAGAAGAAGAAGAAGAAGAAGAGGAGGAGGAAGAAGAAGAAACAGAAGAGGAAGAAGAATAGGAAGAAGAGAAAGAAGAAGAGGAAGAAGAATAGGAAGAAGAAGAGGAAGAAGAGGAGGAAGAAGGGGTAGAAGAAGAGGAAGAAGAAGAGGAAGAAGAGGTAGAAGAAGAGGAAAAAGAAGAGGAAGAAGAGGAAGAAGAAAATGAAGAGGAAGAGGGAAATGAAGAAGAGGAAGAGGAGGAAGAGGAAGAATAGGAAGGGGAAGAAGGGGGATGAAGAGGAAGAGGAATAAGAGGAAGAGGAAGAAGAGGAGAAAGAAGAAGGAGAAAGAAGAAGAAAAGGAAGAAGAAAGAAGAAGAAGAAAGAAGAAGAGGGAAGAAGGAAGAAGAAGGAAGAAAGAAGAAGAAAGAAGAAAAAGAATTACTTAAGTTACGGATGCGCAATGCTTAATATTACTCGCCTCCGACCACAACGACTTGGAAAGCCACCTCGGCGTTTTCTCGGGCTCCCACGGCGATACACGTGTAATTCTTGTCGTAGCGGACGTTGGTCAAGTACAGGACACTCTGGTTGATGTTGACGCCCCTGTTGTCCTGGAAGATCACGTTGCCGTCTGCCATCCACTTGAAGTACAGCACGGGGACGCCGCCAGTGCTGCATGTCAGGTTCAAACCCAGACCCGGTCTCACCTCCACTCGACTAACGTCAGTCACAATCACTGGTTTCCCCTGGGCAACTGTTGCATAGCGTAAATGCCGTTATGGTAAGAATTAATCCTTTTCAATGACGTTATCGTATCAATCTTTTCGATTTGTAACTAGTTTGACATTTTTGGAAAAATATGATATGATATCCAAGTTGAATATAACTATCCTTCGAGTCTAGTTCAACACGGATATATGTACTAGTAGAAGAGAGAAAAGTCTAAAACTATGAACTATATATACTTGATTCTATATGACATACCGGGTATACAAAATATAGTTTCTTAGATGAAGATGCGTTTGGTGTCTACCTTTGAGCATACAAATTTGTAGAAAATATAATCGTTAAGAAAACATGTATAGTATCATGCATTGTTCAATAACTAAATTTGACACAAAATTAACTAACAATGGTACCTGCTTTTGTTCGTATGATGATAATACAATTGTTGTGATAAACCGTTTTCATAAAAGTTGAAACATCTCTATAATATACCATATAGTACAAATATGTGACTCTTAAAAAAAATGGATGTACGACACATGCATCTGGTCTGCGTTTTATTGAAAGGTCGTACCTGTAGTCAAGGCCTAAATCAAGATTTACGTCATTTCCTGCTATAGTAAATGTATGACCTGAACCACAGCAGGAATTGATTCGTGAGACGAAGACCAGGAATTAATTATTATTTATTACACGTTTTCAGTTTAATTGTTCAGTTCCAGATGACATTGAACATCACGTTCAATGTCATCTGGAACTGAACAATTCTTAACAGAGTTCATAATCAGTGATCATAATCTATATTTATAATACCTCTAGCTTCGCCTTCAACAATTATTACAAATGTAGCTGGAACTTTTATAGATCCCGACGTTGCAAGGCATGTATAGTTGCGAGACTCCCGGATGTCGAGTACTTGTAGCACGTGACTTCCGCTGTTCTCGATGACCTTGCCGTCATTCATCCACTCCACCCGAGGGTTGGTCATCCCGACCCCCACACAGGTTAGGTTGACATTAGATCCGGGGACAACACGAACGTACTTCAATGAAGCACGACTTGGACCTGTGTTCATGAGAGGAGCACGACGGCTGTCAATCATCAAGTCACGCCCTCTCATTGAAAGATACACTGCGAAAGCTAAAGATTTAAGCATTAATATCCTTCAAGTTGTATCTTAGGATAATTATATATTTAAATGGATGGTATGCGATGCGAACGTGTATACTTACCCGTCCTTGAAACAGCCAAACTAGGCGAAAAGACGGTTCCCAGTTCATTATCCAATCTACACTGGTACTCGCCTTCATCTGCGCGAGATATACTGTTGAACATCAAACGACCTGTCCGAAAATACAAACATATTGTGAACAGCTTCAATATCTAAAGTATTATTATGATGTCATGTTTGAACAGAATAACTACATACTATACTTCAAATACGCTAAGTGAAATGATTCCAGAAACCACTGGGAGTTAACCACGTAAAGTATACCATCGCTTCGAATTCTACAATTACCTGTATAATTACGTTCGCTTCAAGATAGCCAACCGGTACTTTTAGTACTATCTGTATTGATTCGTCAGTTTTATGATTTGGTTACCATACCTCCATCAAGAAACACCTTTGGCGAGTCCATGACGAGGGAGGAGTCTTTATACCACGTGATGTTCACAGGCCCCGCCCCCTCCGTCACGCAGTCCAAGTACTGCTGTCCACTATCGTTGTGTTGGGTTGGTCCATCCACCAGTCTGGGAAATCCTTTTCGTTGGTCTGGAGGTGAATTCAGTTTGAAATTAAGATTTAGACATATGTTCTTTTGTCTTGACGTATGCTTTCTTTCATTCATGTTATGTTATTAAACGAATGTACACCTAATTGATCCGTCGGAAAGCTAAAGTAAAAGGCACATTCGTCGAACTTTGCAACATGTCATTCATGAAAACAAATGGACTATAGCGTCGATACATGACGTTCCTGATATCATGTCTGCCAAGCACATCCGTACTACGTATACATGATAAGAAAATGTGTCCACAAGTGGTAAGATTGCATTGCTAAGATATGCTTATTGGACATTTCTAGCACTGGAACGTCGAGTCATTCCGCAACCAGCGTAGTTATATTACGATTGAGGACTATCCTACCACCACTAACTTCCAGAGTGACAAGCAATACCTTCTTCATCAAAGACTTCCAGTTCAGTTTCCATTGCAACACTCAAGCCAAGAATGTTATTGGCTGCAATGCACGTGTAAGTGTCGGAATCAGAAGGCACAGCATCATCTATCCGGAATATCGTGTGTCCGCCTTTTACTGTCATCTTATACCGGAAGTCTTCGTAATTTATGCGTGAACCTCCCTTAGTCCAATACAGGAAAGGCGTGGGTCGCCCCGTTGCCCTACACTGGAATATGGCGCTACTTCCGGTCGAGATGGTCAGTGATTCCGGAGCAATGACGATCTCAGGTTGTCCTGTAAATCAACGAGGAACCGGAAATATACATTATGATTTAAATTGTTCATAAGATCCGCCTGTCTATCGGTCGGTAAAATTTTAGACACGTGTTAGTACTGAAAATTGTACCGATATATTTACCGTAACAACGATATGTGGATCATTTAAATGCTACTGCGGCTACCCGGCCCCGAGATGGCGAAAGGTTTTGAGTACGATATCCATGCTCAGGTTCCAACTTGTATATGGGGATTTATGAACAAAGTCCTGAACATGAGTTTAATTTGCACTAAAACAAAGTTTAATAACCTTGGGGCCCGGTGTTCATATACTCTACTATGATGATCAAAATTCATAGATAAATTAATAGCGACGACTGGTTGGCTTACTATCCCACACTAATAAAATGTAAAAAAATTACAATATATTGCGACACCCAAATGTTCAAAATTAATAGAAATGTACCCAGAAGATTTAAATACACAGTTATATATTAACAACTAAATTAAATTAATTTAATGAAATGTAATGTTAAAAACTTACCAACTGCTGGAATATACACCGGGTCATTGGCCGGTCCGTGACCTGCCTGACCTACAGCTTGCACTGTGACCTTGTACCTATAACCTCCCTGGATGTAGGGCATCAGATCTTTCCGGTCCGCTGCATCATGGGTAATCGAGTGCTCGGCGGCGTCGATGACTCTGTTTGCTGAGTCCACGGGGGTGTAGGTGACGGTGAAGCCGGTAAGACCGGGATATGCCTGGATGTCTTCGTCTGGCAGCTCCCATCTGATGAAACCCGCACCACCGTCCAGCCTTTGAGACATAGTGATCACTGGCTTGGGCAGAGCTGGAATGCATTGCACCATTAGTTATAAGGAGTATGCTCACATAGACAATGTAGCTTCGTCTCCATAATGTTTCTTCTATTATATGACATATTTATCACATAATTTGCCTGCATTTGCCCATTCAATATTTTCTCGTATACAGACTATAGCCCAGACATTTGTAGGAACCTGGAAGTATGTAATGGTATGGATCTAAATGGGTAATTTCAATGTCAATGTTGTAGATATACTTTTTATTTTAAAAAAGTATGTTTTTAGTGTTTTCTTTCTTTCCTTTTTTAAGTTTTGCTGTTTTAATTGTGTTTGCTCTATACTGGCATGATTTAATTGCTTTTTACCAAAATGCTATGGTAGTACTAAAATTGCATTATATTAGTGCTTCGAGTATTTCTAATATGTCTATTCCTTTTGAACTCTTGTCAATAAAATATGTTTAAATCAAATCGAGTATTTCTTTATGTATTATTCCATTATCATTATTATTATTATTATTGTTATTATGATATTATTATTATTATTATTATTATTAGTAGTAGTAGTAGTAGTAGTGGGTGTAGTAGTAGTTGTAGTAGTAGTAGTAGTAGTAGTAGTAGTAGTAGTAGTAGTAGTTGTTGTAGCAGTAGTAGTAGTAGTATCTTCATTATTACTATCATCATTATTAGCACGAACTGGGGTCTAGTCAGTCAAAAACATAATTTGAACAAGTGTATAGCCTTATCACCTATCTAATACATATATGAATTGCACTCTTACCTGGAAAGTCCACAATGACCTCGTAGTTCTGGGTGGCAGTCAACTCCCCGGATGTTGCTATACATTGATAACTTCCGGATTTTTGCATGTTTTTCAGAGCCAGAGTGAACTCCCCTTGACGCGCTGTAGTGGTCGTCGCCTCGTTCTCAAGTCGCCATTTTACAAATGGTGTCGGTTTCCCCAGGGCTTCACATGTGAGGTTCACACTGCTCAGATATGGGATTCGAAATATCAGTTCTGCTTCTTTGAACGTTGGTGGTTCTACTGATGTCCTTTCTATTAAGATATATAAATAAATGTAGATGTAGTTAAGTAATTGAAATCTCTGTTTAAATCATTTACCTATATTTACATATAGGTATACCTAAATCTACAATAACTTAGATGCACTGAGGCATAATGGATCGGTTTTGAGAAAATAGTAATGCAAATATTGCACCTATGGATTGAAAACAGTAAACATAAATAACAATAGATTAAATGTTAAGTGCATATTAAAGTCACCTTTAACTTGGATAGTTGCGAAGCTGGAGAAAGCGGAGCCCATGTTGTTCTGAAGCTCACACACGTATTTTCCAGAATCCGCGATCACACTTTTTGGAATGGTCAGCGTCCCTTGGAAAAGACAACGTAAAACAACGTAACCGTGTCTACATAGAAAAACCCAACACATTTTGGTACAAACGGACACATCAGTTCATGTATTAGCCGGATGAAATAATTGGATATCCAATCCATTTTAACATCAATGGTAATTTAGTTGTCTAAGCGAGGGTCTACAATTTAATTAATTACGTAGATATTGGACAACATAATCTAAATGGCAGGGACCTGTCCAGTTAACACCATCAGCTCTCTCTCTCTCTCTCTCTCTCTCTCTCTCTCTCTCTCTCTCTCTCTCTCTCTCTCTCTCTCTCTCTCTCTCT
>JAUTBQ010147503.1:0-33422 GCA_032361185.1 Lepetodrilus ovalis | reverse complement strand
TTTGTAAAATCAACATTCTTTAGATTTCTAACTAACAATCTTACCTTGTGTCCTAGCTTATTTAACTTTATTGCAAGAGCTTTACCTGCAAATCCGGTTGCACCGGTAACCAATATATTCAAAACAAAAACTCCTAACTATTTAAGATTATTAATAATTTGAAGATACTTAAAAGACTTGATTTTCTTCAATGCTATTTACTCGTTATATATTAAAGCTTCTCCGAAATAAATTATAAAATGATTAATGAAAGAATAAAAATAGTAATACTTTTACCTCATAATTGTTATCACGCTCGCTTTAGGTGGGTGATCAGAGATCCATAGTTTTTATTTACCTGGATTCTTAATCAAGTTGGGAATGTCTATTTTTTGAAGTCTTTCTGATAAATGACTACCTAAAGATCATGTATCACTAGTAACAAAAGTATTTTTCTTACCACTATTCCTTAAAATATAACTTACTGAAAAATTATCTTAACTTTTAACTAAGGTGTCCGTTTATTTTGTACCATTCTGCAGTTTTTCTTATTCCTTCCTCAATAGAGAATTTTGGTTTATAATTAAGAATTTTTTTAGCTTTTGAAATATCGAAGTATCTACTTTTAGTAAAAAAATCAACTCGTCTTCTATAAATTGGAGGTGAAATGCCTAATGGAATAAATATTTTTTCCATTATAGTTCCAAGTATTTGGAATGGTCTTACGGGTAAATGTATTTTTTTCTTTGAACTATTTAAAACATCAGAAATAGTAGCTAGTAATTTATTTAAAGAAAGTACTTCGTCACCACCTATAATAAATGCTTCTCCAACAGCTTCCTCTACTTCAGAAGCTAGCATATAACCTTGAATTAAATCATCAATATAAACCATATGATACTTAATTTTACCGTTCCCAAGAACTACTGATATTTTATGAGATGCAATTTTAAATAGTTTTAATAATCTTAAATCTCCAGGTCCATAAATAGCAGTTGGTCTAATTACAACCAAAGGAAGCCCTTTTTCATTATAAAAATCATGAACTTTTTTTTCTGCTTCCAATTTTGTTGTTTGGTAAATATCACCAGGACTGTATGGTGATTGTTCATTTGATTGTATTTCATTTCCAACATCCCCGTGAACACCTACAGTACTTGTATGAATGAACCTTTCAACACCTTCATTTAGAGCTGCTTGCATTAATAATTCTGTACCTTTTACATGAGTATCCCAATAGACTTGGTCAGGAATACCTGAGGTTCTAAAAATTGCAGCAACATGAAAAACTTTTTTAATGCCCTTCATAGAAGTATCTACTATTTCTTTATCGTAAATATTACCAACTAAAACATCAATATTAGGATGTGAAGCAAGCTCGCCTAATTTAGATTTATCTCTAACAATTGCTCTAACTTTTTCACCATTATCTAAAAGATATTTCAGTAAATTTTTACCAGTAAAACCTGTTGCACCGGTAATAAGAGTATTCAATATAATAACTCCTTAAGTTTTAAAAAATTTGAATTGCATTATAATGAAAAACATTTTGTCAAACAATTCTATATTCTATCTTGTGTTAATCAAAACCTTTTCTATCTATAAACTGAATTGCCCATATTTCAGTTAAAAGTGCCGTCCATATTCGCATTGCCCATTCTGCAGGATAAGCTTTGTCTTTATTTCTTACTAATAACTCCTTTATTTGAGAGTAATCAAATAATCCTCTAGACTCGATTTTTTCTCTTGATAGGTACTTTTTTGCCAATCTATCAAGAGATTCGGAAAACATTAAATCATAATTCATTTTTTGCGGATGTTTTGGAATTGATGCGAATTCATTCGGCATTATTTGGAAAAATGCTTTTCGCAAAATATATTTTTCTTTATAATTTTTAATTTTAAGCTTATCGGAAATAGAAAATGCTGTTTTAATAAATGCTCTATCATAAAAAGGAGATGAATAAAAATTACCAACTGCAGAATGTGTTTTTTCTATTTTTGGTAACCATCTAGTTAATCCTTCTTGAAATCCAGTAGATAGAATTTTGTTTATAAATTCCTTTTCAACATTAGGGAAACTTATTTCTTTTGGTTCATATGTGCTATTAATTATATTAGGTACTTTAGGTAACTTTCCTCTATAGTAAGCAATGTGAAGAATTTTTCCTAGTAGCGAGTTAGGAATTTTACCACTTTGAGTAAGATTATAAAATTCTGTTAAAGGTTTTTTTAACAATGGTATTCTTTTCATCATCCATAGTAGTTTATGTTTTGGCATACCGGCAAATAATCCATCCGAAGACAATCCGGTTATCATGCTATTAACATAATCTTTTGCAACTTTTCCCATTAATAAATGTTGCAAAGATTCACTACGAGCAATAGGATCTTCTAAGTGCCATACTAACTCAAACAAATATTTTTCTATATCTTCCGGTTTAACTATTATTTCGTGATGAATTGTATTAAGTTGTTTTGCAACCTTTGCAGCTACAATCATTTCTTTATCATCTTTACCATGTCCTGAGGTAAATGTATGAATATCCATATCTGGAAAAAGTTTCCGATATATATATGCAACTCCAATAGAATCAATTCCACCACTTAAAGCAATTCCAATTTTTCCATCATCGTCAATTCGCTTATGAACAGATGATTCCAAACCCTTGAGTATAATTTTGCAGGCTTCATCTTCACTTTCAGTTGTAATATCCATTTCAATTTTAGGATATTTTTCTTGACGCAAAAGATTACCAGAAATATCAAAATATGATAAACCTCCTTGATCTAAAGAATAAATATTTTTAAATAGAGTTTTTCCATTTGGTAACAGCTTGTGATATTGTAAATATTGAACCATATTTAAATCAACTTCCGGCTGAAAATTTTCTATTGTAAGAATTGCCTTATATTCAGATGCAAAAAGAAAATTACCCTCAATGTTTTTTGCATAGAATAATGGTCTGCTACCAACATAATCCTTTCCTAAAATAATTTCATTGTTATTACCATCCCAAATTGCAAAAGAAAAATCTCCTTCAACTTTATTTATACCATCTACTTTTCCTAGAATAAATAATGCAATAAAAATTTCTTCATCAGATTCTGTTTTAGTTTCATATTCATTACTTTTAATGTAGTTAATAAGTTCTTCTCGATTATATATTGTTCCATCAATTACAATAGAATAACCATTACGCGAAAATATTTTATTTAAATCTTTATTTCTATTAGTTCCCAATCCTACATTATCGCTTACAAATTGATAGTAAGTATTTTTTCCTCTGTGCAACAATATATTACTCATTTTCTTTAATTCATTATGTTCGTTTAGGTTGGTTAACCCAAATATAGCACCCATTATAATTACCTTTTAATTTTTAAATATTAAATAGTATTAGTTTTTGTTTTTTTCAAAGAGGAAGAATACACCTCCTAATAAAGAGAAGATATATGATACGGCTCTAACGGTTAACGCAACAGCAACTCCTTCAGCTGCTCCTGCTCCTGTACTAACCAGCAACACACTAAAAGACCATTCCCACCAACCAATATTATTGGGAGATACAGGTATATTTGATAATAATAAAATTATTGGTGTAACTAAAGCTATATCAAGAAAGGATGGATGAAAACCAATTGCATAGCTGGCAAAATACACATTGGCACTTGTTAATAAATGGAAAGCAAATGAATAAAACATTGCTAATGATAAAAGACTTAGACTACTTTTAAAATACAGTATGTTTTTTCTTAAGCCTTCAATCTTTGTAATAATTTTTTTTACAAACGGCAAAAAAGAAAAAATATTTAAAAAGAAATTCAATAATTTTGGATAAAAAAGAAATACAAAAAAGAAAATGCATGCAAGAATCATTACTAAAAAAGAAAAACCAATTATTGGTTCTGATAATAAACCAATATTTAATAATGAAAATAATATCGCTAATAAAACAAGAGCAAGTATCCCTGTAAATCGCTCAAGTATTACCGAAGCAGCGGATTGTGATTGAGAATTAATTTGTTTACCTAATAGATAAATTCTTGTAATATCGCCACCAACCATACTTGGCATAAAGTTATTAAAAAACTTTCCTATTAAGTATAA
The DNA here is from genome assembly GCA_032361185.1 of Lepetodrilus ovalis. NCBI lineage: Eukaryota > Metazoa > Mollusca > Gastropoda > Lepetellida > Lepetodrilidae > Lepetodrilus > Lepetodrilus ovalis. The sequence goes on along the minus strand of JAUTBQ010147503.1, from coordinate 29,332 downwards.
AACAAAAAGTCTGCCTAAAGAAACATTGTTTCCTCTTTCTTTTAAAAATAACTGCCATTTTAAACAGCTAATTAAATTTAATCCTATAGAGATAAAAATAAGAATAATTAAATATGACCAATCAAAGTTTTTAAATATCTCTAATACTTTTGTTCCGTTATTATTCCATAATAATAAAGATAGTAATAATCCGATTCCTAAAATTATTTTAACAAATGTAACTATTCTATTTTTTTTTTCTTTTGGCATTTTAGAATTATTACAATCGTTTTTCTAAACGATTAAACATTTTTATGTTCTATATTTAACTATTTGTGCAGGAACACCCTTTGAAATAGCTTTTGGAGGTAGTGTTTTTGTAACTACAGCGCCAGAGGCTATAATACCCTGAGAGCCAATTGTAATTCCACCTAAAACTTTCACTCCTGCCCCTAACCATACATCATTTCCAATGGTTGTTCCTCCCATAACTTTCATCCCTTGTTCACGAATTGGAATATCTAAACGATCAAAATTATAGTTTCCTCCACCTGTAATATAGCATTGTGGCCCTATAATTACATCGCTACCAATTTTTACCGGATTACCGGATGTTGATTGTATGATAACTTGACTTCCAAGACCTACATTTTTTTCAATTTCTACTGTTCCACCTTTGCAAGAAATTAAGATATTATTAGCAAGCATTGTATTGTTAAGTATTTTAATAACTTCGTTTGAAGTTTCAGTCCTTGCATCTAAAATACAACCATCACCGATAATAACATTTTTTCCTAAATGAATTCTTTTCGGATGACGAATTATTACATTCTTTCCAATAACAACTCCTTTACCACAACTACCTAATAATTTAGGTAAAAATATTTTTCGTAAAAAAAGACCTAATGCGCCGGAAATATTACTAAGGAATGAACAAAATTCAAAATATAATAGTTTTGGTATAGATCTTGAGCCAACAATAGTATCTTGATAACGTGATAATACCGTTCCACCTGTGGTTATAGATTGATGTGTTTTTGTTTGAGCTTTCATTTTAATTTAATAATTTATTAGAAACTAGAAAATTATAAATAACCTTCTTGCTTGTACCATTCAGCAGTTCTTCTTAACCCTTCTTTAAGACCCACTTTAGGTTTGTATCCTAATTCTTCTTTTGCTCTATCAATATTAAAAGCTCTATTTTGTCTAAACCAATCTACACGTCTTGGAAAAATTGGGGGAACTTTATGGAATGGTTTGTAAATTGTTTCAAATAATTTACCGGCAGCAACTAGCGGAGCAATAGGGAAATGTTCAATCTTCACATCAATATTCATTGATCTTCCAACCTCTTTTACTAATTCTTCAATCTCTACATAGTTTTCATCGGCAATCAAATAAGTTCTACCAACAGAATTTCCTTTTTCCATTGCTAATATAAACCCATCAACAAGATTATCAATATATACCGGATGATAAAATGTTTTCCCTCCACCAAACATAGGGAAGTGCCCTTTTGCAACATTTTTATAAATCATAAAAAAACGTTCGGGATCGCCGGGACCATAGATTGCAGTAGGTCTAACAATAGTAGTTTTTAAGCCTTTTTCTTTATAGTATTCATTTACAATTGGTTCAGCTTTGTATTTTGTTTTTTGGTAATAGTCAGCCGGTTGGATCGGAGCATCTTCATTAGCAGGAGGGTTATCAATATTTCCATGAACCCCGCATGTACTACAATAAATAAATTTTTTAACATTATGTTCTACAGCAGCATCAAGCATGTTAATTGTACCACCAACATTAACTTCATCATAATATGATTCCGGTACATCCATTTCTCTAAATGCTGCGGCAAGATGTTGAACAACATCAACACCTTCTATTGCTTCTTCAACTGCTTTTTTATCAGTTACGCTTCCTATTATTACTTTAACACCCCAGTTCCTTATTTCATTAGTTTTTAAATGTTCTTTATAGTCTAAAGAAACAACTTCGTGTCCATCATCAACTAATCTTTTCACTAACGCTTTTCCGGTAAAACCGGTTCCCCCCGTTACTAGAACTTTCATTTTTGCTCCTAATTAATAATTATGTACTTCGTTAATAGATTGAATAAATATAATTAGTATTAATAATTATATCCTAAACTTTTTAACATAATAACAGTAAATCAATAATTGGAAGATTCTATGGTTTTATTTCTTTTGTTAAAAATATAATACTAGTTTCATTTATCCTTTATGTTTGTACCATTGCGCGGTTATTCTTAACCCAATACTTGGCTTTGGTTTTGGTTGTAAGTCAATTTCTCTTTTTGTTTTACTGATTGAAAATATTCTTGTTCCCACAAAACTATTATTCTTATACGAAAAGACAGAAGGATAATTTTCTACAGACTCTTTACGCTGTTCATAAATTTGTCTAATTGTAAAATATTTTCCTTCTTGGAAAATTATATTTTCAAAATCAGTTTTAAGATTCTTCAATCTTTTTTTTTCAAGAATCTTCATTCCTTTGCTCCCTGTTGTTTTTCCTTTTGATTTTTAATATTACAGGGGTCCCAAACAAATACTTAAGTCCAACAATTCCAAAAAATGTTTCTAATGCTTTTGAAAATTTTACATTTTTTAAAAATCTATGTAAAACCATCGGTAAAAAATACTGCGGTTTAAATTTAAAATGATTGAATGTATATTTATCAAATTCTTTCATTAACTCTTTTCGGGAAAAAGTTCTAAAAGTTCTAGTATTTTTCTCAAACGATTTTTTAGCTTTAAATAAAATTTTATTTAGAATGTTAAAGCTGATGATATCAGGATAATCAATAATTATAACTTTTGAAGAGACTCTACACATTTCTTCAATTAAAATTTTCCAATTTTTTTCATGTGTGAGTAATCTAAATGAAATTACAGCATCAAAGCTATTATCTGGATAAGGCAGGTTTAGAAAATTACATTCTTTAAATTTAAAGGAATCTTTGTCTAAAAATTTATCTAATCTAATTCGGCATGAAGTATTACTACCTGTTACTGTAACATTGTAACCATTTTTAACTAGAGGAACAGCAAGTTGTGCATGCCCACCACCAACATCTAAAACTGTTTTTATATTTTCATTCTCAAGAAGTTTTAATGTTATATTTTCTTGAGTTTTTAAAAAATATTTTCCAACTTCACCGGTAAATCTTGTTGTATAATCTTCCGATGATGTTTCAATATCAGCTTGCTCGGAGAGTATTTCTTCTTTCATTTTCTTATTTGATGTTATTGTTGGATTTATGTTAGTTTAACTAATTAGGGAATTAGTTGAATTTTAATTTATAATATTTTTTTAATCGCTTCTGTAACCTTATTCTTTTCTTCTTCTGAAATTTTTTCAAAAGCAGTTAGTCCAAGTCTTCTGTGTATTACATCATCTGTAGTTATTGCCATCTCTTCTTGAATATTATATTTTATTTCACCAAAAGACAGTTTTGTTTTCTCAAGAATAATCTCTTTTGATTCTTCATCAAACTCAATAAAATTAATTACATTTTGACTTTTTGTTCCATAAGTATTCCATAATCTTTCTAATTGATACTCACCATAGTTTTTATTCGTTTCAAAAAAGATTTTTTTACTGCTAAAATTATTAGTTGTTTTATTTTCTACCAAGATTTTGGCAGATGGTTTAATTTTTGTACTCAGTATATTGTTTATATCTTTTGCAATTGAAGGTGCTGTAGTATATTTAACAGACTTAACAGAAATAAGATTTTTTATGCTACCATTTTTTGAATGATCAAACACTAATGAATGAGTTTCCGGTTGAACGTCAAACTCATTTTCAAATTCTGTATTTGGCATTGCTTGTGTACCAACATGAGCAATTGTTACATCTTTATACTTTAAATTTAAAGGTTTATAAGCAGCATTTATTTCATCAATAATTTCTTGAATATCTTCTTTCTCTATTTTACAATTATCAGGTTCATCATTATAAACCTTATATGTTGTTCCTATCATTGTGTAATCACCAATAGGAACAAAAAAGAATAATCTTTTTCCTTTGTTAATAACAGCAGCTTTATCTGTAAATTCTTTTTCACTTTCTAGACCAACGGCAAACTCTTGAAAGAAATTTTTCTTAACAATAAAATTTACAGCTTTTGTTAATGGGGAGCTTAATTTAGAAAAGTCATTTGTACCTTTTAGGAATTGATTTAACCAAGGTCCTACAGAATCAACAATATAATCGGCTTGTACAAAAAACTCTTCATTAGTTAGTTTATCTTTTATTCTTATATTTTTAATACTTCCATTATCAATAATTAATTCTTCAGCTTTTGCATAATTAACAAGAGTTGCTCCGTTATCATAAGCTTTGTATAAAAACTCCAACAATAATCTTTCGGTATTAAGTGCAATACTTTCGTACCAAACAGCACCTCCGGTAAAATTATTTGTCTCAAGATTTGGAATTATTTTTGAAAATTTCTTTTTTGATATTGTTTTCCCGCCGGGAATGTAATTGCTATTTTCAATATTTTTATTTCTATCGAAACTAATAATGTCATTTAATTTCATTGCTACAGCAAGAGCTAACTTACTTTTAATAGTATAACCGAATGTAGGAATTAAAAAAGGAACATTCATAACCAGATGAGGTGCAATTTGTTGAAATGTTTTTCTTGAATAAATTGATTCTCTCATTCTTTTAAAGTTAGCATGTTGAAGATAGCGTAATCCACCGTGTAAAACCTTTAAACTATTTGCAGAAGTTTCAGAACCAAAATCGCTTTTATCTACCAAGCAAACTTTGTATCCGTTACGTGTAAGCTCCCATACAATTGCTGCTCCGTGAATTCCGCCACCAACAACCAGTACATCAAATTTTTCGGTTTTAAGTTTATTAATGTTTCTTTTCATTTAGATTTCTTCAAGCCATTTGTAAATTTTTTCTAGTTTTCGTTTATAGCTTCTTAACGAATAATTTTCTTCGGCTAATTTTTTACCTGCTTCTCCAATTTGTTTTCTTTCATCTTTACTATTTAATAATTCTTCAAAAGATTTTGCAAAACCTTCCGGTGTTGGATTAAACAATTTTGCATCATTACGTGTCATGGCTTGTGTGTGCGAACCAATATAGGTTGCAAGCACAGGAACACCCGAAGCAAGATATGAATAAACCTTCATTGGTGTATTTTCGCCCTTGGTGCGTGGTGAAACTAAAATATCTGCTTGTTCAAGTAGAAAGGGAAGTTGGTCTAAAGTTCGTCTTCCTAAAAAAGTTACTTTATTACTAATTCCCAACTTGTTGGTTTTGTTTTTATAATGTACTATCGAATCATCATTTCCGCCAATAATGGCAATACTATAACCAATATTACTATTTACTTTTGCAACTCCTTCCAGCATTAAATCAATACCTTGATAATGCTCTAAATTACCAATGTACATTGCAATAATATTGTTAGCGGGAAAAAGTTTTTTGATATCTTCATTTTTATTTTTTGAATAATCCGGATCGAAAGCTATATCTTCAAGAATTTGAGTTTTAGTATTAGGGGCAAATTTATTTATTTTTTCGGCAAGGTATTTACAAACCGGTATTACAGCGGTTGAATTTTTTGCAGCCCATTTTTCAAATCCATCAAGTAAACCACTAATCTTTCCAAGACCTTCCCATTTCTCAATTAGTTGGTCTGCCATTGATGAATCCATATCATAAACTAATTTTTTCTTAAAAAATTTATTTAGGAAAGCAGCGGGGAAGACTGACTCTTCAACCGCATGAATTACATCATACTTATTTTTAAATAGTAAGCCAAACATTTTGAATGTTACAAATACATCGCCAATAATTTTTTTTGGTGAAAAACCAATTGGTACATTTTGCATAATTGATAAATTTGGAATTCGAAATATTCTTAATCCATCAACGGTAATATCTTCACCTTCGTTAAAGGTAATAAGATCAACTTTATATCCAAACTCGGTTAGAGTTTCTATCAAAAGTTTTACTGCTATTGGAGTTCCTCGCTCTTGATAAAACGGATGTGGTGCAATTAGAAGTATATTCATTTTTACTTGTTACTTTTTTTGTTTAATTGCATTGTGATTTGGTTTCTAAAAAACGGAATAATTTTTTCCAATCTTCCGTAATGCTTTGGTGATGCAGTTAAGTTGGTAATAATATTTTTAATTGATTCAGTTGGTTTGTTCTTATCTATTATATCATAAACATAAAAGCCATAGGTTGCAGTTTTATTCACTTCACTTGGAATGGACAAAGCATCTGTGCCGGGTAAAACAAAGTGTCCGGTTTGATTCCCTATTTTAAATAAATCAGGTTCTGACCAAAATATTGGACGACCGCTATTATCGCCAAGAAAAAAACTTTCTTCTTTATTATCAATTAAGAATTTATTTAAAGATTCCTTTCGTTTTCCTATCCACTTACCAACACCCCAAGGCAGAACTGCAATTCCATTTTCAATATTTATTTGCTTTATTGTGGAGGATAAACTTTGTTGTTTGTCAAATTCTTTATTTGTACATAAAGCTAGTACTTCAATATTATTCTCGGCAATAATTTGTTTTCCCGAAACAACAAATACTTCGTTGCCTTTCGAAGAAGTTATTCTAACGGAATTTTTTTCTTCTGTTCTTTGAACATTATATTTGTTAGAAGAACCTATAGAATTTATTTTATATAATTCCCCAAAATAATTTACTGCATGCATCTCAGTCAGTAATAGAAAGGCTTTCCATGGTTTTGTTTTATCAATATGGCTAGCATAATAAGAAAAATTATTAAATACCGATTCAAAAAAAATATTTAAATTGTACGTTTCATGAATATGTACATGAGAATCTATTAGAACAAGGGAAGTGTTTGAGTTATTCATTTTTGAAAATTTTAGAAAGGTTAGATAAAAATACTATTTCTATAGTAAGCTAATAGTACATGTCAAGGGGATAAACACAGGTTAAGTTTATCCCAATGATTTATATAAATTTAATAATTTTTCTTCCGAGTGAGACCAAAGATAATTATCATTAATAATTTTACTTCCCAAAGCTCCCATCTTTGCAGATACATCAGGATTTTCCAGAAGATAAATAATTTTTGATGCAAAGTCAGCTTCATCATCTGCGTATAAACCGGCACCATTGGCAAAGTCCACAGTTTCTTTAAGATTAAATGCAACAAAAGCTTTTGAAGTTTTCATATATTCTAAAACTTTAACCAAGGTAAGATATTCATTAAGTCCGTTTGGTAAATCCGGAGCAATACAAACTTCCGCAACATTTAAAAATTTACGAACCATATCATGATTTACAATTCCGGTAAACTCAACATTCTCAGTAATATTATAGGAAGCAGCTAATTCTTCCATTTTTTTACGAACGTCTCCATCGCCAATAAGGACAAAGTGTAAGTCTTTTTTATTACGGTTGTTTATCAGTTCATTTGCTGCATTTACAATTACTTCAATGTTATCATTAACCGTCATTAAACCAATATAAAGAATAACTTTTTTGTCTTTATATTTATCAGACATTGCATCGTTTTGAATTACACGAAAACTTTCATGGGGTCCGTTGTAAACTACAGTAATTTTATTTTTATCAGTTCCCCATTCTGTTATGAGTCTTTCCTTAAAATTATTGTTGACAACAATTATACCATCGGAAAATTTTACTGTTAACTTTTCATTTAACATTAAAAGTTTTTTCAGAATTCTATTCTGAAATTTAACCATAGACATTTCAGGTGAAAGATCATGCTGATCATAAATAAATTTTATTCCGAATAACTTACATGTTAAAGCAATAGGCCAAAAGAAATCCGGAGGATTTGCAACGTGTACCACATCAATTTTATTTTTAAAAACAGATGCAAGAAAGAGAAAAAATATTTTAAGAACAGAACTGGCATACTCAAGTAAGTAGCTAACAACACCACCTTTGGCAAGGTAATCTTTGTAACGTTTTATATGAATTCCTTCATAAACTAATTCTTTTTCTTTATCGTGGTTTGATCTTGGACAAATAACAAAAACATTATATCCGTTTTCTTTTAAACTGGTAGCTTCTCTATAAACTCTTTTGTCAAATGGAAACGAGTTATTCTGAACAATAAGTAGTGCGTTTTTTTTCATTAGGTAATAATATATTAATATTTTGTTTAATTAAAGTGGGAAATTTATGGATAGTATTTTTTTTGAAATAATAATTTTACAATTCACCTAGCATTTTTTGAGGTTCTTCATCCAAGTTATCATATTCTTCTTCACTTTCTTCATCTTCATAATCATCGTCTTCAAAATAATAACTTGCAATAACAGCACCATAAAGAAGGAAGCCAGAATCTTGTACGATTAAGGAATGTGCAACAAGACTTAAACTTATAATTATATAAATTATTGAATTATCATAACCATTAGATTGCTTTAATGATTTAATACTCATACCAATGATTATTACAAATAATAAAAATAAACTAATTGCTCCTCTTTCAACTAAAACATTTATAAAAGAATTATGGGCAGCATAAACTTGTCTGTCACCTGAGCCTGCCATGTATCTAACGTGACCAAATTTTTCATAACTACCCTGCCCTGTTCCCCAAATTTGTTGAACAAAATCTCGTTCTGAGGTTTTTTGTAAATCTCTACCCCATTTTTCAAAACGCCATGAAATAGTACTTTTAATCAATTTTCCTGAGAGGGGATCAAATTCTTTTTTTTCTTCTCCAAATAGTTTTTCAGGTATTTCAATGAGTCTATCCGTCATCTTTGTAATTAATTTTGTATTGGAAGTATTAGAATGGGAAAATGATGAATAACCAATATATAAGAAGATGCCTAATACTCCAAAGATTATTGTTCCCAAAATCACTTTTTTAATACTAAATATTTTAACATTCTCAAATATAAAAACTAATAATAATGTAACAATAACAGAAATAATTGCTGATCTGGATGTAGAAAATAATATTCCAAAACTAAACAAGAAGATAAATGAATAGTTTATAAATGAATTCATTTTTTTCTTAATTAAAGTACTTACCAGAAATAGTAATGATATTCCAATGAGTATTCCGAAAAAGTTATGGTTAAATGAGGTAGGGGATCCTTTTAAAACATCTAATACACGATAAACATGTAATTCACCAATAAATATTCTTGAATACATAATATCAAATGTGGCTGTGATTCCTGAAAGAATAAATCCAAATAAAAAAATATAAAACCCATTTTTACTCGAAAAAATATAAAACCCTAAAACCAAACTAACTATATTTATAGCAAAAAGTTTAAAGCTAATTTTAAATATTGGAGAATAATAGTATGATACTGCAAAATTTATAAAGGCAAAAATAACTAATAGCCAAAAATATTTATCTTTTAACAATGATCCTTTTATTAAATTAATATTCTTTTTATCGAAGAAGATTCTTATAAAAAGAACTAGTGTCAATAGTCCTCTTAAATCTAATGGTCCGGGAATGTTTAAATTGTAACGATATAAGTTAAGAAAAACAACTAAAACCGCTACAAAGTGTGGCTTTTCTACTAATAAAAATAGACCAATTATGGCTACAATACCTGCGAATATATACAGTAATTCTAACATCTAAAATTTAATTCCTTTTAATAGAGTCCTTTATTCAATAAAGCTTATTAATTTTTTAGCAAGTTTTATTGGATTATGATTTTCTATAACAAATCTATTGCAATTTATAGATAAATCAGTATACTCTTGTGTTGATAAACTAAATATTTTTTTTATTGTTTTTGGTAACTCTTCATATGTATCGGCAATATAGCCCAAGTTATTTTTAGAAATAATTTCATCCGGATTTACATTTTTTGTTGAAATAATGGGGGTTCCATGGTACCATGCTTCCAGAAAGGTATTTGAAAATCCTTCCAGTATAGATGTGTTTAATAAAGCCTTAGCATTCTCAATAAAATTTAGGAGTTCATTTCGTTTAAGATATCCCATAAATTCAACATTTTTACATCTTTTTAACTCAGCAATATCTTCTTTTGTTACTACATCCAAATTCTCAAATTCAGTTCCTGCTATTTTAAAATTTATGTTTGGTAATTTTTTTGCTGCATTTAGAAGAGCTGATAAGTTTTTGACAGGTCTAAAATTTCCTACCCATGCAATATAGTTAGATTTATTTTCCAATATTTCCAAAATATTTAATTTTTCTTTTTCATTAACATAAAAAGGATTATGAATTATTTGGATGTTCTTTGAAGGATATCTCTCTCTTAAAATATTTGCCTGATAAGAATTTTGAGCTAAAATAGTATTTGCTAATGTCAATCCAATATTTGAAAAAAAAACATCGGATTTATTATTATTTAATACTGTCTTAATTCTATTATCCACATCTGCATCACTTGCAATTCTTACAATATAATTTAATTTTAAAATTTTTGCAACAATTCCTAAGTAACCTGCATATACATTTCCTGCAGAACTAAATAAAAAATCTGGCTTATTTTTCTTTAAAGTTCTAAAAAATGTTGGAATTAAATAGTATAGTATTCTTAATTTTGGAATGCCCTTGTTTTGTTCAAAACTTTCAACAATTTCAAACTCGGGATTATCACCAATAAAATCATTTGCTCCTTTATATGTTAATAATCCAACACTATGCTCGTTCTTTTTGAATCCTTTTAGCCATGAATACCATTGAATTGCAGCACCGCCAATTTTTGTATTAGAATTTTTTAATCTTTGTTCCCTAAGCAAATCTGGTAGAACCAAACTAAAATACATTATTTTATATTTTTTCATAAACTATTTTTCTAATATATTTTCAAATTGTTTTGCAATATTTTTCCAAGAATAAAGTTCTACATTTTTATAGCTATAATTTTTCTTATTGAGAATTATTTTTTCTAGAGCATTGTACATTTCAACATCATTGTCATATCCAACAAATTCTCCACAATCCATTTCGTCAATAATTTGATCTACCGCTGTATTTTTTTCTCCAACAGCTAATACTGGTTTCATAACACTAATATAATCATAAAATTTTAATGGAATGGAGTATCTGCCTTCTTTAATTTGTGGTAAATATAAAATATCAGAATCTATTAATTCTTTTATAACTTCACTATGCGGAATATATGATCTTTCCTCAACTAAGTTTGTCCAACCAATTTCTGATAATAGTTTTTTATCATATTCTGGTATTTTTCCATAAACTACTATTTTAACTTTTTCCTTATTAAAGTTATTCTTTGTGTATAGTTTTTTTAATGGAATGAATAAATAGCTAAGTTTTCTTTCTTTAAATAAATTTCCGGTATAAATGATTTTTATATCATCAATCTGTTTATTTGACTTTTTATCATTAAATAACTTTGAATATCCATTTGTTATTACTTCAGTTTTGTTCTTAATAATTTGTCCAAAATTTGAATTCAGATATATTTGTTCTGCTTTTTTATTATTTAACATCACTTTATGAGCAGATTTCAGAAATACTTTTTCTAAAAAAGGATTTATATTTTTTCTAAAAAATTTTGTAGAAACTGTTGGATTTGGAAACCAGGGGTCTCTATAATCTAGGATAAGTTTTTTATTAAAAATGGAAGATAAAAAATAGCCAATTAAAAAACTAGAAAAGAATGGTCCTGTTGTAATAATTATATCAATCTTTTCCTTTGGTACAATTGATAAACCTTTAACAATTGCCGGCAGTACCCATCCACTTTTTATATCTATTGGGGCAAAATATTTACAAAGTTTATTATAAATTCTACCAAATAATGTATGGGTATTTGTTCTGAATGTTGGCCCAGAAATAGTTCTGTAAATTTTCCCTTTTGCTGTAATAGTTTTATCAATATCATAATATTTTTCTTTTAAAGATAGAAAAACAATATTAAATTTATGTGTATCTAAATAACTAGAAATATAACTAAATCTTTTGGCTCCAACTACCGAAGCCGGTGCAATTGCCATAGAGATTATTAAAATATTTTTCTTTACCACTTTAGTTTTACCTTTTTAAGTACTTTGGACATAAAAGTATCAATTTCATCAATTCTAAAAAATCTTAAGATTATTACAAATACAACAAAATAAAGTCCACTAAACAAAACAGCTTTTAGTAATAAATTTATTTGTAAAAAATCCCCTAAATAAAAAATAAAAGTAGAAATAAGACCAATACCTAAAATTATAAAAACACTTTTCCAATACAATAGTTCAGAAGTTTTAATATTGTAAATTTTAATAATTTTATTACCAAAAAAGACCGCCAATAATATTTCCGTAACAACAAAAGCAATTGCGGGTCCTAAAAGTCCAATAAAATGAAATAAAATATATAATAATGAAAGATTAACAACAGTTAATAAGATATACCCAAGCAAAAAATATTTATTTTGATTCATTACACGAATTGGTGTTCCCATTTCAAAACATTGTTTTAAAAAATAAAATAGATAAATACGAAATATTGGAACTGCATCTAAAAAATTATCCGTAAACAAAGTTGAAATAATTGTATCTGCATAATAAAATTGAATAAAAAATAACGGAGACATTAAAAATAAATATAAAATATTTGCTCTTTTCCAAAGGTCTAATGCTTCCAATGGAGCTTTCTTTGTTATTTGTGCCATATCAGGGAATATTACTGAGCCAATGGATGATCGTATGACATTTGTAAGTGGAATTCGTTGACTTGCAATTGCATAGCTTGCCAATGCAGCTGTACCCAAATTAGAAGAAATGATAATTTTACTAATATCATTATTAAAATATAATAAAACTGCACCTGCCCCCAACGGACCAATAAAAGCTAATTGCTCTTTTAATAATTTCCAATCAATTTTAAAAATCATCAATCGGTTTTTAAGGGTATAAATAACATTATATAGAAATCTTAGTAATTCTATAAAAATAGCCGCATACAAAGTTAATATTAAACTTTTGGTAAAAGATGCAACAGATACAACAACAACAACTCTTATTACCATTCTTATTAAAGTATAATAAAGTATATAGTCGGATTTCTTTTTAGTTAGCCAATACTGTTCCAAATAATCAAAGTTATGTATTAGAAATAAATACACCAGCATAGGATAGAAGAAATCAAAAGTTGTTAATTCTAAAAACTTTGACTTAAAGGTAAATAAAACCAATATTCCAATAATATACGTGAAGAACTTTAGAAAAATTGTATGAGAAATATATGTTTTTTCATTTTTTGGATCTTTAGATATAAAATATATAATATTATCTCTGATCGAAAAATCAATAAACATTGCAATTAAAGATGAATAAATAAAAAATTCTCTATATTCTCCATATATTTCTTTGGCAAATATTCGTGTTAAGAATAATGGTGTAATAAATTGTATTACGTAGTTTAGTGATTTTGATATTGCTAATACAATTGCTCTTGTTGAACGGGATGATGACATATTTTTTGGTTTCTCTATAACTTTTTTTGAATGCTATACTTAATTTATTTATGAAAGTTTTTTTTCTCTAACAAAGCATCAATAAAAAACTTAGCTGCCCAATTAGGTAAAGCCATATAAAGATATCCACCCCAAATTGGATACGAACCTGCTATACCACCACGAATACCTAATTCATTTGAAGTTAAAGATTGAGATGCTTTAACTAAATCAATTATTTTTTTTGCAGAATCAAAGAAATATTTGTCGCCTGTTATTTTATATAATTTCATCCATACCAAAGCAATTTGTGAATTTCCGGTTAAGCATGAATAATCGGCAACACCTTCCCAATTATGGTTTAACATACCGGGTAGCCAATTTAATTTGTTCAAAGTATCAGCAATATTTTTTGAAGCAATTTTTACTTTTTCAATTGCATCTTCTCTACCTAAAATTTCTGCGGTAAATAGCACACCCCACAATGTGTATGCAATTGTATGCAAAACTGATTGTCGCTTATCATGATCATCTTTCCAGAATCCCATTAAATCAATCCATCCTGTTGAATCATCATAATTTGACAAAACCCAATCCATATGTTTTTCTGCAGCATCTAAATATTTTTTATTATTAGTAATTTCACCCAATTCAGCAAGCCAGCATGATGAATGAGAAGAATAACTGACAGTTAATCCATTATAAGCAAACTTTCTAAATGCTCCGTCTTCATCTTGAACCGATACAAGCCACTCACCGGCTCTATTAGCTACATCAAGAATATTATTATCTTTTGTATAATTATACCAGGCAGTAATTCCATTAAGTATTTGCCCCGTATTAAAAACAGATGCTTTGGGTTCACTACTTAATTCACCACCGGGAAATGCTCCGTTTTCCATTTGCAATTTGACTAAAAAATTTATTGCATCTTCAGCTTGTACAATAAAAGAATTATCATTCAATTCTTTTCCTAGTTCTAGCATTGTTGGAACAAGATAACCGGTTGTTTCAGGATACGAAGGACTCCATCCGGATTTTAAATTATATCTACCGGAAAATCCGCCGTTACCGGTTACTTTTTGTGCTTCTTTTAACCAATTAACAACAGCTTGAAGATGAGTTTCATCATCTTTTACTTTTATTGTATCTATCTTATTATTGTAATGGCTTCTTACTAATTCTCTATTTGTAGAATTTAGAACATTAGCATCACGTAAATATCGTAATGTTTTTTTTATGTTTGTTAAGTTCATTAAACTGTCCTTGGTTTCATTCTTAAATATATTTTTTCAAAAAAAAATGTAATTGCAACCTCTTTAAAATTAATTATGCTTTAATATTTATCAAGCTGCTCGGTGTAACATTATATAATTTACTTTTTAATTTTTTAGAAGTTCCTAATTATAAATGCAGATTGCAAGCAATCTACGCTACTCACTATGAAGTGTTCAGTAATTTTTAAGATGTTTCTATAAATTACTTCTTGTTTTATAAAGTATAGGTAAATAAAAGGATACTCATTTAATTTATGTCCAACTTGTAAACGTTAATTGTTTTATTCAAATTTGAGAAAACCAGTTTCTTTTTATATAATTCGTAAACTTTTAAAATCAATCCTTTTGCATAATATCTATTTGGTGAATATGTGATGAACCAAATAGTTTTGTTTCTATTCTCTAAATTGTTTAACAGTTCATCCTCTTTGTATTTTAGAGGGGCATTTGTCCACAATTCTCTTTTGCCCAATTCTCTACTTCTAATTGGGAATTCAATATCATTATAGTCTCTATAATAAAAATTTAATCTGTCAAGATAATAACTACAAGGTGCTATTGTTGAAATAATCAAATCAGAATCTTGTTTGTGTTCATTAACATAATCCGCAGGAGTAATATAATCTTCTCTGAGATAATACATTGTTGCTTGATGTTTTTCATAGCCTTCTTTGAAATGTTCTTTTTGGGTATCTATATTTTTGAAATGTGTAAAGCTATAATCTTTACTTACAAATAATGTTAGCAAAATAACTATGGCAAAAATAATCGAAATATATTTTTCATTTTTAATAAATATTTTTATCAAACTGTAACTTGAATAAGTAAATAGTATTAAAAAAAGCGGATGAATAAAAAAAGTATAACGTCCAACATGATATGGTGTAATTATTGCCGCTACTCCAATAATCATTGCTAATAGAACTAACAATAAAAATTTATAGCCTTTGTTTTCTAAATGTTTTTTTTGTTTATAATCTTTCCACAAAACAATAGTGAGGAATGAAAAAATAAATCCATAAATTATTATTGTTACTCGTGGGATGGGACGAACCCAAGGTAAAATAATTTGTTGATAAATATCGGGATAATTAAAAAGTGTCCAAAAAACTTTTTTAATTGAAAAAGAATTTAGATCCTTATAAAACAATTGCCACTCGTTTGTGTTGAACATTAAGACTGTCCAAAATAAGAGGGAGATAACTGTAAAACCAAGTATGATTTTGTAATTTACCTTTATCGCTTTTACGTCTATCCAATCTCCTAAATAAAGAATTAGCATTACTAAAAAGGATAATCCTATTTGATTAAACAAAAGCAAAAAGAGAGCAACTGTTAATCCGAATTTAGATGTGAAATTAAGTTCGGATTCTTTAAATACTTTAACAATACTACCCAACCAAACAAAAAATAAACTTACAAAGCCAATTGTCCATATAGAAAGTCCATGTAATGTTTTTACCAGCAAGGGTGGAAGATAAACAGTTCCTTTTCTTTCTAATGCAGGTGGAATAACATCCAACGGCAGATAGTCTTTTACATTTATTAATCTAAAATTTGTTTTTATAAAAATAAGAGCAATGGCAAATACAATTATTGTAAAAACAATATTTGTTTTATTCTGATTTTTATAGTCAATAAAAAAAGGGAAGAAGTTAATTATTACTAAAAATATTCCACCTTCGTAAGCAAAAATTCCAAAGAAACTTAATACAAGCATTACTTTAAAATAATCTTTTCTTTTATTTACAATAACTTCATAGGTGAAATATAAATGCCATAAAAAAAAAGCTTGGAACAAAGTATAATATCTTGAAAACCTGGCATATTCAACTTCCCATGTTGAAAATACGTATAAAAACAATGCAGTAATTGCAATGGTTTTACCACCAACTTTTTTAGCTAATAAATAAACTGCAGGCATCGATGCTATACTTGCTAAAACAGCTACCAATCTAAGAGCAAGTACATCTTTTAATCCAACCGTTACAAATAGTGCGGATAAATACTGATATAATATTCCCCGAGTATAAAAGCCTCCGGTTTCAAATTGAGGCAAACCGTGTTTAAGTATATTTTTTACAGAAACAGCCATGTAATATTCATCGGCTGAAGTAAAACCCCACGAACCTAAGCTAGATAATCTATAATATATTCCGAATATGCTAACTGTTATTGCCGCAAATAAAAACCAATTGTTATATTTAAGAGTTGTTTTATTAGTCACTTTAAAAATAAATAAAACTAATTATTTTAAAAGAAAAGGTTTAAAATTACTATCTGTTATTTCTAGTATTCTTTCTTTGTAAGGAAGTTCCATATCTAATTTCTTATGAGAAACATATGAACCTAAAACTTTTTTAATATATTTATCATATTCTCCAATAACTTTGGCTGGATTACCACCTACAATAGAATTTGAAGGAATCGATTTTGTAATTACTGAACCAGCGGCAACAATTACATTATCTTCGATTGTAATACCAGGCATTAAAATAGAATTATAACCAATGAAGATGTTATTCCCGATAATGATTTTGCGATATAAATATCTTCTTCCCTTTTCGTCTCTTGCTAGCCATGTAGAACCATCATGGGTTAATAATACAACACCATTTGTAATTGTTACATTATCTCCTATTTCTACAAGAAAAGGTTCTGTCCCAAAGTTTGTAGTAAATATCCTACAGCCTGTTCCTATTTTGATTCCAAGGTATCGGAGATACTCTTCTCTCCCTTTTGTTGCTATTATATATTTTTTCTTAAGTTTGGAGCTAAGCATTTTAATTATAGACATCTAGAGCTTTCCATTGTTTATTAAAATATATCTTAATTATAACTATAAATGTATTTTTAAGTATACTAATTTAGAAAATGCCAATAAAGTAACAAATATTTGTACACTAAGAAGAATTAAAGTGTGAATTAATTTAAAATTATGGTTCGATTAGTTTATACTAAATTTGATTAATTTCTCTTCATATATGATTTAGTGATTCTTCAGAAGTTTTTACTCATAATTTGAAATCTTTGGATAGTAATTTTTGAGAGACCTCTTAAATTTTTTATACACGATAATAGTTTTTATACCAATCAACAAATTTTTCCAATCCTTGTTTAATAGATGTAGTTGGTTTATATCCAATCAATTCAGATAGTTTACTAATATCTGCAAAGGTTGAATAAACGTCTCCTTGTTGCATTGGAAGAAATATTTTATTTGCTTCTTTTCCCAAAAGATTTTCAAGTGTAGAGATAAAATCCATAAGTTTAACAGGCTGATTATTTCCTATGTTGAAAACTCTGTAAGGGGCAAAGCTTGTTGAAGGCTCAGCTTTTACTCTATCCCAGTCAGGTATTTCGTTTGGACTTTTATCAATTAGTTTCTCAATAGCACTAACAATGTCATCAATATATGTAAAGTCTCTTTCAAGATCTCCATTATTAAAAACTTTGATTTCCTTACCTTCAAGAATATCTTTGGTAAATGAGAAGTAAGCCATATCAGGTCTTCCCCAAGGTCCGTAAACAGTAAAAAATCTAAGACCTGTTGTTGGAATTTTATAAAGATCCGAATATGTATGAGCCATCAACTCATTAGATTTTTTAGTTGCAGCATAAAGAGAAACCGGATGATCTACATTATCATTTTCTGAAAAAGGTTGTTTAACATTAGCACCATAAACAGAACTGGAAGAAGCATAAATTAAATGCTTTATCGGATAATTTCTGCAAGCTTCTAAAATATTAATAAATCCGCTAATGTTACTATCTATATATGCATAAGGATTTTCAATAGAATACCTTACACCGGCTTGAGCAGCAAGATGAATTACATATTCAAATTTTTCTTGTTCAAATAATTTGAATATGGAATCTTTATTAACCAAATCGATTTTGATAAATTTAAAATTATCAAATTGGTTCAATTGTTTTAATCTGTCTTCCTTTAACTTAACATCATAATAATTGTTAAGATTATCAATTCCAACAATATCAAAATTATTTTCACACAATTGTTTGGATAAATGATATCCAACAAATCCGGCTACTCCGGTAACTAGTATTTTTTTCATAATTCTAATGAAATTTATTTAAGTGTTAGCTGTTATTTTCTTGAAAGAAGTTAACAGTCTTTTTAAGACCATCATTAAAGGTTACAATAGGTGTATAGCCAATTGTATCTTTTGCTAGCGAAATATTTGCATGGGAATGCTTAATATCTCCGGTGCGTGTCTCAATAAATGTTGGCTCAATATTTTTATTCAAAATACTACTAACATCATAAGCAACATCTTTAAGAACAATTTGTTCACCACAAGCACAATTCATTGCTAAACCCGATTCGCATTCAGCAAAAGCTGCTTTTATATTTGCATCAACAACATTATCAATATAGGTAAAATCTCTTGATTGCAAACCATCACCATAAATAACAGGACTTTGATCATTTAAAATTGCTGTTATAAATTTTGGGATTACTGCTGAGTACTGTGAATTAGGATCTTGGTTTGGTCCGAAAACATTAAAGTATCTTAATGCTACAGTTTCGAAACCATAAATTTTTGAAAATACATGGCAATATTTTTCTGCAGCTAACTTTGAAACTGCATATGGAGAAAGTGGGTTAACCATCATATTTTCAACCTTAGGTAAAACCGGGTTGTTACCGTAAACCGAAGAAGAACTGGCAAACACTAATTTTTTTACATTGCTTTCTTTTGCAGCTTCCAAAACATTTAATGTTCCTAAAACATTTACTTCATTTGAAGTAATTGGATCGTTTATTGAACGAGGAACGGATGGTAAAGCTGCTTGGTGTAAAATATAATCAACACCTTCAACTGCTTTCATCACAGTATGATAACTTCTTATATCACCCTCAATCAGTTCAATCTCTTTAACAAAACCGTTAATATTAGATCTTTTCCCTGTAGAAAAATTATCAATTATTTTTACAGAATGTCCAAGCTCTAATAATTTTTTTGTAATATTAGAACCAATAAATCCGGCTCCACCGGTTACTAAAAATTTAGATTTGCTCATATTACTCCTTCTATTATTTTGGTATTCTAGTCTTTAAATAAATTTAATTTTGTAGAAACATTTATAGTATTTATAAAAATTATTTAGTTTTTAATAAACTACTTATAACGAATTGATGTTTACCTGATTCGGGTACTTCAATGCTATTAACTATTTCTATTTCGGGTTCAATATCATCCAAGAAATCTTTTATTCTTTTAGAAAACTCAATTTTAGAATTATTAGTAAATTTACTATTAGGTATAACCTTTACTTTTACCTTTTCCTTTGTCGACTGATAAAATTGAACTTTATGTAGACCATCAATATCGGTGCATACATAAGCAGTTATTGCAGCACCACTTACTTTCCTATTTTTTGGTGTAATAATAAAATTTGAAGACCTACCAGAAGTCATTTTGATTGCAGAAAGTGTTCTTCCACATTTACATTTCTGCTCAATACAAATTCCAACATCACCAATTCGATAACGTAATAGTGGAAAAGCTGTATTAGAAAGATCTGTAATTAGTATTTCTCCTTCTTCTCCATTTTTACATTGCTTAAAATTGCTATCAACTATTTCTACAATAATATTTTCATCACGTACATGCATTGTTCCATATTCACATTCAGATGCAATTACTCCAACTTCTCTTGCTCCGTATCTATCAAATATTTTTGCTTTGAAGACTTCTTCAAATAATTTGCGGTTTTCTTTAGTTAATAATTCTGCAGAAGTAATTACTGAATATGGGTTATAAATTGGAATCTGATTATCTTTTATATAATTTGCAATTAATTCTAAACTCTGAGGATATGCCTGAATGGTCTTAGGTTTGAAACGGTTCAAATTTTTAATAAAGTTTTCAATTTTTTTTTCCGTTATTGAAGAACTATCAAAAATAAGGTTATTACTCATTAAAAACGTCCAGACCTTTTGTTTAAAAGACTTTTTACCACTAAAATCTCTACGTGCACCCCAAACAATACCCAATTTTTCTCCATGGTTAAAACCTGCCCATTGATTGTGTCGTTTTTCTGCAGCATGTCGTAATTGTAAATTTTCAGTTGTATAAAAAAACTTTGTTGGTACTCCAGTAGAACCACCGGACGAATCTTTTATAAGAATATTCTTATCATATTTAGTTGAGATTAACAAGTCAAAATTTTCTTGAATATTTTTTTTTTCTAATACAGGAATTTTTGATAGTAAATCAAAGGAAATTATCTCTTCGGGTAAAATAGAAATGGAATTTAACAACATCTTATAATATGGTACATTCTTATATATTTCAGAAATAAAAAATTGTAAACTTTTTAATCTTACTTTATTTAATATTTTTTCAGATAAATATTGACTCTTCTCCAATTCTTTAAGGTAAGTTAACTCCTTACTACCTTTGAGTTTATATATTAGAGGATACGATATATATTTTCTCCAGTTCATTTTATCCATTGATTAACATTTTTATACAATTTAAAATTTATAACCAGCAAAATTAGATACATAGATAATAAGTATTTTATTCATTGTTCCACAAATAACAGTTTGAGATTAAAGTAAGATTTAGCAGTTGTAGTTAAGCTGATATTACTAAATAATTCTTTAAAAAGTCATTTTACTTACCTAATTTTTTTCCCAATCGTTTTTCACCTTTGAAATAATCAATCTAAATTTTCCACCCTTAGAATATTCAACACCGGAAAAATCAAAATTAACATTTACACTTGGTAATAAGCCTTTCTTCAAATCTTCTTTAATTAATGCAAGATCTTCTTTTTTAGGATCAGACAAACAAGAAAATTTTATTGTCAATTCATTCAAGCTTTCTTGAATAATTTGATATTGACTAATCCATTTTGCATTGTATAAAGCTTCAAGATGATTAAAGAAAGCTCCATGTATATATCTTCCATCTTCAAGTAAAATGAAATCTCTAATCCGACCACCTAATTCTGAAATTTTATTTAATCCTCTTCCACAACTACATGTTGTATTATCTATCTTTCCAACATCCCCTGTGTTGTATCTAATTAGAGGAAAAGCATAACTATGTAATGGAGTTGAAATAATATTGCCAATTCCATTTTTATTTTTATTTACAATTTCAACATAAGCAGACTCTTGGTTTATATGATACCCATCGTGGTTATCACATTCGAATGTAATTACACCACCTTCGGGACAACCATAATTATCAAAAACTTCGGAGCCAAAAATTTTTGTGATTGTTTCTCTTTGGTTTGGATAAAGCATATCGGAAGTTGTAAATATTCCATTAAGTTTTCTATTTATTTTCCAATTCTTTAATTCTGCAGTTTTTGCAATTAATGAGATTGTTGATGAATATCCGTAAATATAATTTGCATTTGTTGAATTTACTATGTCAATTATATTTTTAATTTTATCTTCTGTTAAGTGATAGCTAGTAATTAAAATAGAACTTTGAAGTAAGTTATACATTTTTGCTTTTATTGAAGTTGTGTTTGGCAACAATGAACCCGAAGCTATTTGTATGAATTTGTTTCCTATTTCATAACCGGCAACATTCCAACCTCTTAAATTATTTGCCCAAATGTATGAATGAGCAAGCTTATCTTTAAAAGTTACTAAAGGTTTTCCTGTTGAACCACCGGTCTGTGTTTTACGTGGAGAGAAGCTATTGAAGTTTTTTGCTTTCAAACTATCAAAGTTTTCTCTAATTATATCCTTATTTAATAAAGGTAAAATCTCTAATTCGGAAAAATCATTAAACTTATTTGGATCAAAATTATATTCATCAAAGACTCTTTTATAATAAGGAACATTTGTATAACTATGTAATAATAATTTTTTTAATAAATCAAATTGAAGCTTAGATATTTCTTTATTACTTAGCCATTGAGTTTTTACAATTTTATTATATGCTTTAATTGTTTCGGTTTTTCTAAAAAGATCAACTAAACTATATGCAAATTTCCCAAACATATTTTATTATTACCTTTTATTTGAAAATTTTAAATAAACTTGTTCTAATGTTAAATATTCAAAGTTTTGAGTTTTTGTCCAACTTACATAATTTCTAATTAAGTCCATTTTATCTTTAGTATTATGATATCTGTGATGAGCTAATAGACTAATTACTTTATTATTTAAATATGTTTTGGTTTTCTCTATTAACTCATCATAAGAAAACATTTCGGAATTACCTTCTTCATCGATATATTTTTTTATGAAACTAATGTTAGCATCAATTTCAAAAAGTTTTGTATCAGGATAAAAATCTAAATTCCACGATACATGCTTTCCAAATAAATATCCTTTGTTTATAACATGTCCAACTTGATAAAAAATCTTGCGTGATAATTTTGAATTGTAATGTGAATTCATAACTTTAAAACCAACATCATTGGTTGCTTTAATTGTTGCCGGATTATAAACTCCAAAAGGAAAATTAAAAGCTTCGAACCATAGATTCCCAAAATAGGAATTCATTAGTTCCTTCCCTTTTTTTATTTCTTCAAATTGTTCTTCATAAGTTCTATTACCACCAAATTCACCTTTAGTTAATCCACTCTTAATAGTATGGTCATACCCGTGTTGCATAATTTCAATAAGATTAGAGTTCTCTTTCTTTATTTTTAATAGCCAATCAATAACTTCTTGTGTAACATTTGCCGGCTCTACTGCAAGTGTAATAGGTATGCTGTTTTCTATAAAAATATTGGTGAGTTCTATTAAGGAATCATCTAATGATTCACGAACATCATCGTTTCTAAAAATCATATATTTTGACATAAAAACCTTTTTATTTTTTATTTGAAAATTTTTGTTAATCTTTTATCAATTATTTTATCTTTAAATATTGGATACAGAAAAGGTAAATAATTTTGGAAGTGTGTTAGTATTTCTTTTCTAACTCTTTTTTTATTAGATGAATGTCCTAATTTACTCTTTGAAATTATTCTCTTATCTATTTGGTCACTTTCACTTTTAGTTGTTCTAATTTGGCTATCTAACTTTGATACAAGTTTTTGATAGTCTTTCTTTTTTGCATAGTTTAGAACCGGCTGATACCTTTCGTTAATAAAATATGGATTAAAGGAATAATCTAAATTATTATTTTTATCAATATCTACATTTAAAATTCCGGTAAATCTATTTTGTTCTCTTTCATCATCAAAGATAAAATTCCCGAGACTAGGAGCAAAAATTTTATTATTTAATTTTGTAATACCTTGAAGTATATGTGGATGATGTCCGTAAATAATATCAACACCTTTATCAGTAAATTGTTTTGCCGCCCTAATCATAAAACTAGTTGGGACATCGGTATATTCGTAGCCCCAATGAAGAGACAATACTAAAATATCATCCTTTGATTTGTCTATTTTATTTAGAATATCTAGTATGGTTAGAGTTTTTTTCTCAAATTCTTTTTGAGATGTATTAGAAAGATCAAAACCTAAAAAACTAATTTTTTTTTCCTTAATAAAAATTTCAATTGGTTCTGTTTGAATTAACCTTCCATTCCCAAAGCCAAAATATTTTATATTGTTTCTTCTAAGAATTTGTTTGGTTTCTTCAAAAGCTTCCAGACCATGATCAAAAATATGATTGTTTGCTAAGTTAACAATACGAATATTATTATTTATTAAATATTGTAATTTGTTCTCCGTAATTTTCATAAACTCTGAAAAAGGATATTTTTTTTTTGATTTTGTTGAAACTACACACTCTAAATTTCCAATATTAATATCACTCCTTAATAGCTCATCTTTACAAAACTCAAATGGGTCAAGAGATTCCCGTTCAATTTTACTTTTAACACCTCTACTAAATTTTTCGAAGCGTTCACCTAGCATTATATCACCAACAAACTTTAATTTTAAACTATCCAAGCGTATTATCCTTTAGTGTTACTATTCAAAACTTCATTATAAAGTTTTCGATACTTAATAATTTGATTATTTTTAGATAAATAAGAAACACTATTTCTAAGTTTATTTCTATCCCATTCTTTACCTATACAATTTTTTATTCCGGTTGTTAGTGAATTGACAGAGTTAGGATCAATTAGAAAACCGTTTTTCCCATCTTTAATTATATCCGGAATACCTCCAACAAAAGAAGCCACTATGGGGGTTCCACATAGTAATGCTTCAACAATAACAGTTGGGAATCCTTCGCTATAACTAGGTAAACAAATTAAGTTAGCCGCATTGTAATAAGTAATTAATGTGTCAGCATCAACATTACCTAAAAATTTTATGTGTTCCGTTAAATCATTTTCCTTAACAAAGTTTTTAAGATTATGTTCTTCGTAACCGTAGCCAGCTAAAAGTAATTCTATATTATAATTTTCTTTAACAAAATGTTTTATTGCTTTTAATAGAGAATAAATATTTTTTATTTTTCTAAGTGCACCTGGGAAAAGAATAATGGTTTTGTCTTCAGAGAGTTTTAGTTTTCTTCTAACTGTATTTCTATCTTGAATGTTAAACTGATCGAAGTTATAAAAATCATTTAGAACTAAAAATTTGTTTTTATTAATTATAATCCCTTTGTCTCTACTTTCCTTTGGAGATAAACTGGAAACAGAAGTTATTTTTGATGCCGAATTGAAAACTTTTTGTGCAAATTTCCCATTTAAATTATTTATGTTAAGATCAATAAAATCACTTCCTCTTAATGTAATTATATAGGGGATATTAAATTTTTTAGACAGCAACATAGCTAAATAACCTTCAGGGAAAACCCAATTTGCATGGATGATTGTTTCTTTATCAACAATTTTCTTAAAAATTTTTTTTGCAGAAAAGTATCCACCCCAACTTTCCATAAACATTATTTTAGGTCGTGGTGGTCTTATATAGTTCGAGTATTCAACTTTTATGTTTTTGCAAAATGTAGGTGTTGTGGGTTTCCTTGGAAATTTTTTGCGCCATTCTTGGTATATTTTTTTAATATTTTTTAAATTTTTTAGCATCGGTAAAAAAGGAGGAATCACAGGATGAAGGGCAATAACAGTAATATCAAACTCCTCTATAAGTTCGGAGACAGTTCCGACAATATATGTTCCATTCCTATTATACTTTCCAACAGGATATTGTGTTGTTAGCCAAATTATTTTCATTAAATTCTAAAAGTTTATGTTTTTTTAATTAATATTTTATTAAAAAGTTTATATTATGTACTAGAATATTTTTCTAATTATGATTATCGTTTATTTTTATGGAACAAAACAAAAAAAATACTTGGGTGATTTGCTTTGGCTCAAAATGGAGCAGTCCTTCGGTTTATACAGAGAAACAGTTAATAAAAAGATTTTATAATGATGGGTTCAAAATTTTTTGGATTGACCCTATACCACATAAAAATATGTCTCTAAAAGGTATATCAACTAATAAATCCATACTAACAAAAATAATATGGCGAATAAAAACTCATATTAAACTTTTTTCAAAGATTGATAAAGGTTTTTATCAATTAACACCGTTTTTTATTCCTAATGTAGAAAATAAAAAAGTAATAGAATCAAATCTTGCTTTATTAAAAATTCAAATAAACTTTTTTATGTTTATGCTAAATGTGAAAAATTTTATTGTTATCTCAGCTAATTTAACAGATATTCCTTCGGTTTTTCCTCAAAAAAAGTATAAACAATTTTTTCAAATTTCAGGCGATTTATATTCGGATCTGCGAAATTTAAGTGATTCAGTAAAAAAAATTATTGTAGAAAAAGAGAAACGAGTATTTAACTCAGCTGATAAAATATTTGCAGCTTCCTATAATATTCAAAAAAAAATTCAAAATTTAGTTGACAATAAAAATAAAGTTATTTATTTCCCGCATGGAGTTGAGTTTGAACATTTTGCAAAAAATAAAATTATCAAACTTCAAGATATTTCCCACCCTATTGCCGGCTATTTTGGTTCATTAACCGATAACAATGATCAAAGAATGATTATCGCTCTTGCCAATGCTGGCTTTTCTGTAGTACTCATCGGAAAAGTAATTGGGAACTATGAAGAAAGTCAACATGAAAATATTCACTTCTTAGGTTCTATTGACTATGAGAAATTACCTGAATATGCAAATAATTTTGATGTTTGCATAATGGCTTGGAAGCCTCATGAATGGATTAACAATAGCAATCCTAGTAAAACCCTTGAATATTTAGCTTTGGGAAAACCTATAGTTTCTAATACAATACCAGATATTAAAAGGAGGTTTAGCAATTTAATTTATTTTGCTGATACCCCTGAACAGTTTGTAAATCAAACCCAAAAAGCTTTAAAAGAAAACAGTGATTCTTTAATAGCTGCTAGAAAAACAATAGCAGAAAAAGAAGACTGGGATGAGAAATACAAGATTGTTAAAAATTTTATTTAATTGTTATAACATTTTGATACAGCTTCGCCAAGTAAGTCCCAAAATGAAACAATTAAAACTTTTTCTTGCCGAAATATACTATCACAATAATATAAAATGGAATTATTTATTATTTTTTTGCAAATTCAATAGATATTGTGAATTTAACTATGCTAATAAGTAGAATAATAATATTACAAACAATTAAAAAGTAATATCCCTACCCATATTCGTAAAAAAAAAATATCTTTTTAATCATTTAATTATCATATTGAAACAAACTTTGCCGTTTTGTGTTATAACTTATATTTCAACGCACATAAAATTTTAATAATATCAAGAGTATAAATTTTCTTATTGACTTTTTTTTTATGTTCTATTGCTTTCACCTTGTTTAAGAAGAAGTAATACTACAATAAATGGGGTGATTAAATGAAATTTAGATATATATTTTTATTATTGTTTTTTCCTATTTGTATATTTTCCCAAAATTATGTGAGTGGACTAAAGGGGGTTGCTACTTACGAAAATATTGGTTTATACTGGCAAGCATCTACAGGTTCTTCTTCTAATACTGCAGAGGTATGGTATAAAAAAATATCTGCGACTACATGGGAAAGAGGACATGATCTTTGGTTTGATGATTATGATTGGAGACAAAAAAAAAATTCTGAACATAGCACAAGTAATTGGAAAACATTTTCATTCCCAGCGATTTATAAAAATGAATATAGGGGATCGATAGTAAATTTAGACCCAGGGACTCAATATGATGTTGAGGTTAGATTATCGGATGGCTACGCTAGTAGAATTACTATAACTACATGGGTAGATCCAGAAAATTTACCTATTGTAGAAACACGTTACATCTCACAAAATGAAAGTAGAACGTTGGAAATCAAAAATGGTGGTTCTCCAAGTGGTTACATTTTGTATACAAATAATCCTAGTCAATCTGCAATTGTTAATGTTAATAATAATTCAAAAAACTGTATCTACATAAATGCACCTTACATAATAGTAAAAGGGATAGATTGTAAAAATGCAAAACAAGATGGGATACTCCTTGGGGGAAAAGCACATGACATAATAATCGATGAATGCAAGATAAGTGGATGGGGAAGACCAGATAACTGGATTGACGCGGATAGCAATCATTATACCGATACTGATGAATTTGGCAACCCTTATTGTATGGCTGATGATGCAGGAATTGCTGCATCTAGAGGTAATATTGAAAGAGTAACGATTCAAAATTGTAAAATATTTAATCCTAGGTACAGAGCAAATGCACGTGATGAATATAGAGAACACTATTATCCTGGAGAGAAAAACGAAAGGATGCCAAACGGTAGCAAACACAATCTTCCTATGGGTCCAAAAGGTATAGATTTTCATGATACAAAAGGACATTTAGTTATTAGAAACAATCATATTTTTGCTACAAATTTTGAGGGTATGCCTGCTTATAGAGATGGAATTAGCGGAGGAACTGATTTTACTTATGAAGGATTTCCCAATAAGGATACAGATATATATAATAATATAATAACTGATTGTTGGGGGCAAGGAATTCAAGCAGAAGGTGGAAATTGTAATGTGAGAATTTATTCAAACTTAATTGATAAAACATCTATTAAAATTGGTTTAGCTCCAGTCAGTATTGGTCCAATTTATATTTTTTATAATATTTTTAAAACAAGCCGAGATTATTATTACAAAAAAAATCCAAAACAATATAATAGAGGTATTGCAATTAAGACTGGATCATCACATTTTAATAAAGTACCTGACTTTGGAATGAAATACTTTTATCATAATACAACTATTCAAGAAAAGATTGATAATTCACTTTTACGTTCAGGGTCAAGAGAATTTCTACGAAATGATGGTGGATTTACGTTTAATCTAATTGCAAGAAATAATATTGCAACGCAAAATAGGGATTTAAATGATGGAGGTAGATTACAAACAATTTATTTGTTCTCAAAAAGTGAAGATCTCTTATCCGACCGAATAGACATAGATTATAATTTGTATTATGGAAAATTTATTTATAGTAAAAATCAGAAATTTACTGATGAGAAAAATGGCGTTAAATTATCAAATTGGGATCAAGTTAAATTTGTTGATAAATTAAATAATGATTATTCATTAACACCCAATTCAGCAGGATATAGGGCAGGGATTAGAATTTACAATTTTAATGATAATTTTGCAGGGAAAGCTCCAGATATGGGAGTTGTAAATAAAGTG
>JAUTBQ010147492.1:0-14649 GCA_032361185.1 Lepetodrilus ovalis | reverse complement strand
TCTCTCTCTCTCTCTCTCTCTCTCTCTCTCTCTCTCTCTCTCTCTCTCTCTCTCTCTCTCTCTCTCTCTCTCACTCGATACCACCTTTACTATCCCCCAGTTGGTAATACGCCTGTCCTTGTCCACGTTATACATGTTATCTGGAGTACTCTTTCACAACAAAACAAGTTAGATGTCCTGTTCCAGGATCCTAACAAAATCCTAACTGGATCCTGGCAGGACACTTTCACCTCTGGTGTCCTGGTTAACTTTGGAGCATCCACGTTAAATGTCCTGTTCCGCACACATAACAGGACATCTAACTTTATTTTTGCTGCGATTCGCCATCCTTCTTACTTCCCCTCACAGTAGCTCTTTTTCAGTATATTTACATGCATCTCCATAATCTAAGATACCGGCAACATGACTGTGCCCATTTCATAGTTGGAGGTGTCTTGCCTCTAAAACTGCACCTACTCGGGATATCATAAAATAACACACCTGGTTTTCATTATATTATGATCGATATTTAATTAACGTCTTCTGAACCACTGCACACAACCCATACGGATTATTTATCTGCACGCCAAAGATATTCCCGCAAATAATGCACATGCCCAATTGAAAGTGTAGTAAGCAATAGGAAGTCAAATCTATTAGCCGCAGAATGGTATTATGCAAGAATTGTATAGCAAGGAAATGAATCCGGTGTTCTGCTATTATGATTTCTCATTATAGACTATCTATCAAGAAGTCTGCGATTGCCGTAAACTGGTCTGTTATTAAGGCTACTGTAGCTTCTAAGAACTGATTGTAAGAATTGTGCACGATAGCCGCATGCTTCGTCTCTTGATAACTGTACTACATAAGGACGTCTACTACATTGTAATTATTTGCAAT
The DNA here is from genome assembly GCA_032361185.1 of Lepetodrilus ovalis. Lineage (NCBI taxonomy): Eukaryota > Metazoa > Mollusca > Gastropoda > Lepetellida > Lepetodrilidae > Lepetodrilus > Lepetodrilus ovalis. The sequence continues at coordinate 13,770 of JAUTBQ010147492.1, read as the reverse complement.
AAGCTGTTGGTTAAATATTAACTTGTCATTGTAATTATTGTGGTGTCAGCTTTTCCGCAGGTGAGATTGATTAGATTTATCAAATAATATTCCAACGTCCAAAGAAGTATCGTAATTGTATCAATGTGTCCAGACAATCATACAGTAATGTCAAGAAAATTTAATATGAAAGACAGTAGAAATATCCTGGGGGAACAATGTTAGATGATATTCCAATAACGTCATCTGTGTCTCCTCGTAGTAAAGGCATCAAAATAGCTGATAAAATCTAGATATCTAACGAAAGGATGAGCTTTTATTTCATACATATATGTGGAATGTTTTAAGAATTATTACACTTGATACACAGTTTCATATAAAGTCAAAGAATAGACTGATAAGCAGTATCACAATGACGTCATAGCAATAGCATCAGCTTAGAATGGTTATTATTCAAACAATGTTTCCTAGTAATAACAAGCCATATGACAAGGACAACAGGTATATATCAATAGATATATCAAATAGATATGTCAATAAAGTAACAATGACATACATTTATTAGAAATTTGTGAAATACCTCCAAGCAATCCGCCCAATATATGCAAATATCGATAACTAGCAATCCGACCAATATATGAAAATATCGATAATAGTATATAGGTGATATCATTACAAAACTGATTAGATAAATGAAATGTATGCCTGTCGTTTCAAACAAAACTTTGTTTGACCATGACATAGGCTGACCATATTATGTGTGACTGTATACTTAAGTAACTTTGTTACTGTATTCAAGACAGACCTACCGATCTCCATCTCGTCTAGTCTATTGGAGTAACTATTCAAATCAAGCCAAATGAAATACCAGTGCTAATATATAGCGTTGATTATTCTAGTGTCTATTCGATAGCGGTAATTTATATACAGTATTGAGTTAGAATCTGAATATTTTCTTGAGGTTTAATGGAAATGCATATATGATGAATAGAAACCATCAAATCGTCTGTAGCAGAGATAAACCGCCCCACAACGTACCCCAAGTGTCAAGCTGTCTGCACTATAGGTCAGGGTGTATCAACCATACACGCCATACCGGCTTGTCAATCTATCTACGACAGACCACACAATGCCTATGCGCATACCGGAAGCCCTGTCAAACAGTCACGTGATCTGGTCATGCAAATAATGTTCCAATGCGTCTTACTCTCAGCATGTCACCGCATCAACTAGACCAATAAGCCAATAGCCGTTTACATTACCGCAGCGTATGCTTTATTAAACACTGACGATCTCTCTAAGGTGGCCAGCAAATGACCAAAGGACGCTTAATCTCTCAATATAGATCATTAATCTGAGTGCGGCCAGCACACGATCTCCTCTCTGTACGGTGAACACAAGGTCCTCAACAGTTCTCGTATCGACAGCTCAATCAACCGCAGCACGGAGACTAATTGGCCGGAGTCAAGACGTTTGTGGTAATATATAAATGTAAAAATCCTAACATTTTGGTCTTAGAGGAGGATTTGAGTTATGCCAAGCATAATGAATTGAAAGTAGGGGGTTTAGCTTAAGTAAGAGCTATGGCAAGGCATCCAACACACTTAAGTCCAATAAACTGGCCTCACAGAGCAATGTGGGAAATAATGAAGCCAAATAGCGAGAGGAACAGGTCTAAACTCTGTGCTTGGTAGGTGTCGGATACTCCTACCGCCCACCACTGCATCGGGCTCGGTAGTGCGCTGCAGGGAGCTAACAATTCCTCTCATATTTATAGCTTTTGGAAGTTCCACTAACTGTCCTAGCGGAAAGAAGGCGTACTCGGTCAAATTGCGTTGGATTATATGAGTTATATGTAATCATACCCCTTCCATGTGTTGTCGCATACCCCTCACTTACCCGGCCCTGCCTACCAGTTGGCTTTGTCTGACAGCACGCACTTCCACTGGTAAACATGCCATATGTATATGCCAATAATGTGTCAGATGACGTGTCATTGAACGACACTCGACTAAAATAGTTCGTCAGAACATCAATACGGAGAAAGACATGATTCCACATTGAATGTACAACTTTTTAACCCTCGTACGATGAAGCTGGAAACGTTACACTAACTCGGAATATAAATTGTACAGACTTTTCTTTAATAGTGTTCGTGATTAATTACGTAGATGTCAGAAAGATCGTCACTGGCTACATTTCTTGATAAAATAAACAAATTATTTATAATGCTATTCATGTAGAGGTGAGAGGTTGGAGAGACAGCACATCGATGAGGACCGTCGGTAGCGTGAAGACGTTCATCAGCATTTGTGTACTGAGGCTTTAGATATGTTCTGTCTTTCGAACGTCGCCACCCACCCCTACATAATATAATATTTAATCAAAGCAGATATATAGCTATATAACCGGATATATGTCTATTGATTAATGATACAAAAACTAAATTTTTATTTTGATTGTATTTAGTGTCACTAGTATTGTATTGAGGAGATAGTAGCTACACTATGTCAGATATACATGCTTTATCCTATGAGAGTAAGAAGTATTGAGAATTGCTACATTGTGTCCCGTCCTTGCCTTTTGACAGAACTCTCTCCATCCAGGCCAGGTTAATAATGGTAATTAATAATTTTATTTAATGTTCTTTTCAGTAGTTGTCCGGGGATCCGTCGTCATTAATTCCTTATTAATAGAAATTATTGTTGTAGATTTCATTGTGGTTGTGTAATTTAATTCTACACTTAATCCATGTTGGTAATTAACGCGTTATATCAAGTTATTTCCATACCACATCTGAATGACAAACAAACATGTCATCTACTAGTATTTTTACACCATAATGATCAAAGTTGTGTCAAAATATCTGAAGGATAGATCAATATCATTGTTGTTTCACCTCGATGCTAATCCTGACTGAACATACAACTCATATTACTCGAAGCAATCCGACTTTGCTGTGTTGTATTTACATAACATAGTACTTACATTGACACCATCCGTCTAACATGAAACAAAGAGGCATGCCGATACATAGGTCAACCGCCGCAACTGCTTTACTTTGTGACAACGAAAACTTTGATGTCAAATTCCCTCCACATTCACTTGTTGAATAAGTCCGGTATTTACGTGCATCACAGATAGTGAATGTCATTCATCATCAAATAGGATATATTTCTCCCGCGGCGGTATCTGTCTTTTTGTGCATATGGTGTTGTCGACCAAGTTCGTCCGCAGTTGTACGGTTTCCCGCAGACTGAAGTAGAAACATCACTACGCGTATTAATCGCTCTCTGGTCACACCTTATTATACACCCTTTTCAGTCGCTTAGTGTGTTGAGAATGTCCAGGAGGTATGAACACAAGATAACAAACAAGCATGATACTTTAAAGTACAACGATAATTGGACACGCGTTGTACAGTATTTAGAACAATTGAACGCACCAACGTCTCTCAAATGCATTCACGGTTAAGTTAATGTTATCATAACGTGGATTTAAAGGGATATACGTAGTGGCCATCAGAACATAAATGGTTGTAACTGTAGACAATTACAGATCTGATATGATATGCTCACCTTTCCCTTTCGATATATGACATTGACGTGCTTGTCTTTCTGAATTATCTATGTTATTGTACTCAAGGACACCGTTCGTCTATCTACATGTATTGCACATATGTTTATAACATCCTAAAGTTCCCAATTAGTGTGGAGGAAGTCTACGGGGCTTTAGGACACGTCTTCAACTCTAGCGCTCTCAGGTTTGTAGAGATGGGTCTCTCGCAGTCACATACATCACCACTTCTAGTCGTCCGCGTCTGTTCCATGAATCCCATGACGGTGTAAGTAGACGTAAGTTTAAGCTGGAACACAGCTATCAATACATCTCGTGATTGCAACGACTGGCATCCCTGGTATTGAATCTTCATAGAAAATGTATGTTTGATTTTCAATATATCCACGATTCAGTCAGGTTCAGGAATGCGTGCGTGATTTGTACTTCCTGAAACAAGTTCTAAGACAGATTATGACTAGCGATGTGTATTAAATATGAGTGGACATAATTTAAGACATTCGTATTAATGCCAGTTTTCTTTCTTCTTGGGGTGTGCTGTTATTAGTAGACATACGTGTGGATGAAACAGACACTTCATTCGTTGTTTCCTCACGTTTCTAGTGTACTTCTTACTGACAAGTGGTAGGAACGTGCTGTCTCTGAAATTCATGTAGAGAACAATTACTTGGTCTATCAAATTACTTGTCATTTTAGAAGTTTCTATCGCAATCATTACATGAAGGCAGAATACATAAAGTCTCATACAATTACATATATTCCAAAATCTGTTTGGAATAAATCTTTCATGCATTTCGTGAAAACCATTAATCGTTGGTCTGTGAATAATAAGTTACTTCCCGGTTCGAATTCAAAATAACAATACCTGACAGTTGTACATCACTACACTGATGTTAAACTAATACAACCATGCCGTCTCCTCCAACATCAGTAACCCTCTGGAACAAAGATCAGTTGTCAGGCAGAGAGATATCATGGACCATGGAATAAATCGAATGTTTAATCATATACACATGAACGACTGATTTACTCCTTTATTATTGCTGTTTTATCGGTCCTACTTGCGAGCAGCAATTGAAAGCAAACACCTATTACATGAAATGTAATTTCTGAACACAGAAAACCCAGCTCTGATGCATGCTGTCCTGACAGCGATAACACATCAGTCTGTATAACACAGACTATATAACACAGACTGTACAACACAGACTAGTGTGTTATCGCTGTCAGGAGAGCATGACTCTGGTGGTATGTTGCGGGCTATAGATTTGTATGTGATGACAATAAATCGACTAATATCACAGTTATGTTTAACAATACGTATTGATACCTGCATACCTCTCTGTTCCAGGTTCGTGGCAATAGTGTTCCCCATCAAGGCCCATATCGTGTGTACACGGAAGAAGATCATGTGTGTGATCGCCTTCATCTGGCCACTGGCAATAGGATGTGGTCTGCCCACTGTCCTGTTCAACCAGGTCCGGCCCGTGCAGCCAGGACACCCCATCTCGCTGTGTCAGATCATCTTCCCGCGGGATCACTTCAAGTACTTCACCATCTTCAAGTATCTGGAGGCCATGATCTTCTACTTCCTGCCCATGGTCATCCAGGTGGCGCTGTACGCTGTGATAGGAAGGAGGCTGTATGCCAGTACAGAGGAACTAAACACCAGGTTTCAGATGAGGCCGGACGTGCATTCTAGAACAGATAGGTCGGTAGATACGATAAAGGCAAGGAAAGGGGTTGTGAAGATGCTAGTCGCAAGTGTAGTCATATATTTCATCAGTTACTCTCCTCATCAAATACATCTTCTGTACAATACGTTTTCTCGGACACCTCTTCCAGAGAGTTGGTCGTTCCTGGTGTTTGTAATGATAATTACTCACGTGAACTCCGCAGCCAATCCTGTGCTGTATAGTATATTTAGTCAGAACTTCCGGAGGAACTTCAAAAGGTGTCTGTGTTTTCTGTGTTACCGCATGGAGCGCAAGGCGTACAGGAGGACCAGGTTCGACTCCTTCGATTCCCGCGCCGTCTCCAGACGCAACAGTACCTCTCGAACCACGATGTCTAGAGTGTAGCACCAGAGTATACCCAGTGAATCAATGGTGGCAGTCGGTGTAACGTGCGGCGTTCAGTGGTATACATGAACAATGTATTCGTCAATGATGGTTACCAGGACGGAAAGAAAGTTACATATTTGTTGCAATGTATCGAATGAATACTCACAATTAATCGTTTGTGCTAATATACAATTTACTCGTGGATATGTAAATAAAATATTTTCCGGACAACACATTTCGTGGATGCGCACAGTGCTTGCTGTGTGATTCTGGGAAGTATACAACATAATCTTAACGTAACAGTTTTCAAATAATATTCAAAATAGATCGTACTCCTACTAGTTGTTATACTTCGATCTATAATACTACTAGACCTATATGAAACTGTGAATCATGTCATGGAACTATGTTTTACCTAGGTGCAGGACTAACATTGTTTCCGGTGACTGTCTTCCAGACAATGTATAGACGAGGACTTGACGTTATAGGAAGGTTTTCAAACAAGGATACGCTGCGCAGGAAACGGCTTCTTATGTGGGGCTTACTTGTACGTGTATCTTCAGTATACTTTGTCTATGCTGTACCCATATTACATTGTACCCTATCCCTAAAGTCACTATAGCTCCATTGTCTCCGCTGTAGCCTGATCAGGTCCCAATGTATTGCTCAAACACATGACTGCAGACATGGATCCACCACACATTCTTTTCACCAATTCCGAATCTATTCTGTCGTCAATTAAGGCGTAAAGCGTATGAATGTTTGTGTGACTAGCTCACGTCATACATCACAGCAGGCACATCGCGACATACGATGTCGATAAGATGTCAAAGATACGTTGGTTTTACATCACGACGCCGCTGATGTTATTTCAACGTCAATTCGACATTGTATCGACATCGTATATCACGATGTGCCGGCTGGGTATATAATGTGAAAACTGTGAAATCGCTGTTAGCGGTGGTATATTGTATTAACTGATCAGATATCAGTCATTGAACCATTTACGAAGTGTGTGAATGTCCTCATTAACAATAGTAATTATTAGTAAATCTTAGTTCGTTTCTGTTACTCTCATACAACAAGATCAAAGGACATCAGTATGAATGTTTGCATAAAATCCCATATCTCCATACTCTAAGAGATAACCAATGAAATACAAGCATTGTCTCAAACGCTCTACTCATTTTTTATTACGGATAAGTCATTTGAAGGTGTATATCAGGTAAAAGTACGAACAGGATTTGGCAAAAATAGATCCGACTGATAATTGGAGAACTTCAGGACATGCCGACATTGCCAAGCTGGGCTTCCGTAGACGTTTGCATTGAACAGAAACAGGAACGAACCAAGATCTATTTAAAATTGGATTTATGGAATGAGTAGACTTTAATTGACAAACGCAGTATTGATTATATATGTGCGACTATGTGTGATCTTCATATCATCTGTGTGTGATCTGTATGTGATATCCATGTTACGTATCATAGTGTAACCGTAGTTGCATAGTTGCCTTGTTAATGTGAACGAATAAATATGGTGCGCAATGTTGAATTAAATAAAATAGTAGAACAACTATATCAGAGAGATTCCAGAAGTGGAAAATGTCGCAGGATGATTAATCGTAGCTACTGTTGGCAGACAAAGGTACAACAAACATACTTAAAGGCATAATATCACAGATACATTTGGTTGTTTTGGGCTAGTTCTTAGCTACAATTGCAAAGTACATTCACTTGACATACACCTAATCATGTTTGTACTTCCAAAAATCTTTCCACCGCTGTATGGTAGGCAACATTCCATTCCAACCAAACGATATAGCACTTTGTCAATATAACAACTTGAATAATTATGATCGTAGTTAATTCGGCTTCGTTATATTAACGCAAGGGGATACAACTCTAAAGTTGTACGACGAAATAACGTCACCGCTATGTTTGCTTCGCAGATCAGCGGATGCATCAAAGACAATATTATTAATGCTTCGTAACCTAAATTCATATACAATATGAAATTTGTGATAACTATCACTGTTAGGGAATAAGAACTTTTGGGTGGACAAATCAAACAAAAATAGTCTCAGATATAAATTCGGTTGAACTAGGTCAACCATCTGTGATAAAATGCCTTTAAGCAAAATTATATTTTTCTTATTAGTTACAATGTCGACCAATCCGACTGATTAATAATTATGAATAATGGCATTCATTACGCGTGACATGGTGCATTTATTACACGCAGTCATATAATCCCGTGTTTTGTCTCCTGGATCAGGAAATAAATTGTTACGGCAACAGGCTCAACTATCCAAAAACTATAAATTGCAATTAATTTTGTAAATAGCAAATCTATTATCGATATGTCACCTCTATTTGAGTAGACGTGTTGGTATACACGATATCGAAAGGCACCCAACAACCACGTAAGCTCGCTCATACACACACGCACTACACAATAATCACACAACTGACAGCTGTGAATAGTGTGAGCAGATTCTCTAGAGTTAGAACGATGGTGGTTGAGCTATCGGAAATGCGTCGGATTACAATAGAGAGATATTTCAATCCAATTTGAATCAGATTCATCCTCTTCTGATCAACTCTGTGGGACGTTTTCTGGAGGTTTTCGGATTAGAAGTCCGACCAGAATGTCAGAGTTCACGAATTGCGTGTCAGGGCACCCTATCAGGAAGTGCTCGTAGAGACGATGAGTCCAAGGACCCGTTGCTCGGAACATTATAGCCTGCAAATGTCGTAAGTCAAATTTTCAGAACCCGCCAGAAATGTCAGTCTGTTTGCATGAAACAATTGTATCGTTACAATACTTGAGAATATGGTTAGCAAAAACTGTTGTAGCGATACAAGTGGTTCATGCAACCAGACATACATTTATATCGAGTTCTGAAGGTTTGACTTACGACAATTGTAGGCAGAACTATTCTGAAGAATTGACCGTGTGGTCAGACTAGACACGAGAGCTTCGTCATAGGGTGCTGTGATACTCTACTGTAGTACACGAACAAGGCAAAGCTACTAGGAAGGAACTTCAGCTAGCAGTAGATAAGTATTGGACTGACGTAATGATATGTTATTATTTCTTCTTTGACAGCGGAAGACGGCGATTTTGGCAGACAATACCGGATGAAGATCGCGAGAAAATTGACTTAATTTATCAATATAAACGGTGCCAACCTCCTCTGTCTGTCATAGGTATAATGTAGTGTTAACACGGTGTTCGTTGCATGTGTACATCACAGTTGTCGGCAATACGTATCTATTAATCTATTTATCTATCCATGTGTTTATATGTCTGTCTATCTATTTATCTATCCGTGTATATATCCGCAATCAACAATACGTGGACACCATCATCTGTAACTATAATTGTATGTCGGTCATCGATGTCTTTGTTCTTACAAAGAGCTATAGGCAGAGATGGAACTATCTTCTTATTTCCGGAACTGTTTGTAATTGGAAACCACTTGTCTCGATTCTGTACAAATTGGATCACTATTTCGACAACAACGTCTTGTTGTTTTCACAAACACCTTTGCATAGTAAGCACCATCTGTTACATAGGCTCACCGCGGGACTACTTCCACTTTGCTTCAGTAATACCCTCGGCACTCGCAAGAGTAGTAATCTTACACGGATTGCTGGATAATGGTTATTAGGTCGTCAGTCTCCTCACTCATCGCAATGCGCGAATGGCTATATTTAGATTCTGTAAACATGGATTTTCTTGGCGAAGTTGAAATCGCTAAATCTCAGTTAGGAATTGATTTGGAATCTTTTTTAAATAAGCAGTTGGATACTCTGAAATGTTTGTATAATGGACTATTACCATCACGTAAGTAAAGTAGTTCAAAAATGGTAGCCACTATGAGATGGCTGAGAGGTATGCAAGCAGTCCCATAGTTTAACCGAGTGCACCTGTATTATCGTACTGATAGGAAAATTTAAAGGAACGCATGGAGTGTAATAAAGTTATAACACGAAATTCTTGTTAAGCGGTTTTCTAACCTTTCCAATAGAACTAATGCCCAAATTTAACAATAATCTTTCTTTGCTCGTGTACAAGATGTTACAATGAATAAATTACTCATGTATCAAAATGTCTTCTTTAATAAAGGTAAATTTGAAATTGTGTTCTGAGAAATAATGGCGAGACAGTACTTGACATTAAGTCCAAAAGTGCAGGTTATTAGTCTGGTTTCAGGAGTAATATCAATAAAACAAATTGCTATATATACGTCAACAAGTCAAACAGGATAATTTATCAGCATACATCCTGTACGAAAACAAATAAGCGAACGCATTGTTTGTAGTAAACGGCATTTTCCATATGGTGGTGTTTATTCATCATAAAATGATACAATTAATAGAAATCTTAAATATTGTGTATCTAGTGTGTCGCCCGTGTGTTTATCAATGGCTGCAGACCTTATTGGAGCACTGCAGATCATAGTTCTCAATTTGTCGTGAACTACTGCGCCATTCCTCTCTTAGAGATTCAAACTGTTCATCAAAGACATTGAGCTGTACAGGGCGGAGCATAAGTTACAAATTCGAAAGATTACTCTTTTTCACTTGTTGACGTATATAGGAACTTGTTATATTGATATTTCTCCTGAAATCCTACTAATTACCTGCAATGTTGGACTTAAAGTCAAGTACTGTCTCACCATTATTTCTCAGAATAACACTTTCAAATTCATGTTCTAAACTAGCAATGAAATATTACTGTTAAATTTGGGCGGGCATATTAGTTCTATTGGAAAGGTTATAAAACCGCTTAGCAACAATATCGTGTAATATAATTATATAGTACAATACATGCGTTCCTTTAAATATTTCTATCGGTATATTTTTAATGTGCAATACGTATTGTATTGCTGAAAGGTTTAGTATAATCTACATTTAGGTCTCGCTATTTAAAGGAATATTTTATGAAAATGTTCAATGATACCGTAATGTTCTTCTTACGTGCTAATGGCATGTATGTACATCGATTATACTTTTAGCATTATTAGTATATCTGTTACTTTTTTTTGTAAATAAAATGCCATTTTTGAATTCATATTCCTGAATTAAGTAGGAATCCAGCACTTGTTTGCATTTTCAAAATAAAAATGGTATAATGCATGTACACTGTACATATACATGTAAAACTAAATTTAAATAACAATCTTTTAAATTTCTATGAATATAACACGTCCCGTGTTATCAACAGGCTCTTCCTGAAAACAGAATATATCGGAAATACAGCACAAAGAGAAAGCACCGCCACATCTGACATGCAGCGTGTTATTGTCCGTACCTCACTCACGACCATGCATGCAGTTAGTATGAACAATAATTATGCATAATCTGAATACATGCTTCCTTCCTGATAATATCAAAACCATTTGAAATTCCGGTGGGTTTTTTTTCCAGTTTAATTTGAGCGTGTCAAGTTGTCCCCACGTTAATGGAAGCATCAAACAGCGAATCCATTCATGGTGCAAATTTCTAAAACCGATTAAGTCCGAGTGTGGTGAAATGACGTTACAGGAAGCTTCACTTCGCTTCTTTGCGTTGATTTATTATTGAGCTGTCATAAGACAGAACCCAGATCATGTTTTTATCTGTTTTGCAATGTAATGCGAATTGAAGTATGAATCTGCTATTATGCCGTTGAATTCATGTATTCATGAGGCTTAACATTAATTGTCTGATGTGTAGGAAAATCGTGTAATTATGAGCGATAAATCCTGATTAACACAGATGAGCTACACCTTCCTTGTGAACTGGTTGACAGATTCAGAGATGAACACTTCACCTAATGCAATCAGCAGTCCGTCTCTTTACTCAGTTTATATTCAATGTAGTAAGGGGTATTTAATGTTGCGTAGTTCAATGTATATGTGCTACCAATACCTGCATGTTTAATGTGTCTCATACGAGTGTCTATAGAATTTAGATAAATTTAGTCCTCGTTACTCAAAATACCGGTTTGAAGTTTGGCTTTTAAAAAGTATTTTCTAGGTGAAATCTGATTCTTCCGGGGATTACCCATTTGTACGGATTGAGTAACGTGAACTGAAACAAATACTGTTTGATGAATAGCGATCGATATCTGAATTTAAATTAATTCTATTTTGGTTCCCTATATCCTGCAGTTGACTTTTTTAAACTCGTTAGTAACTAATGGAATGTTATCGGTATGTATGAATATATAAATAGTAAAAAAATCAAAATAGTTTATATTCGTGCTGTTCATTCCAGCGATATATTGCGAGGGATGCCTTCTACGTGATCATGACTATCACAACCATTGGTTTGATGTTATGTAATCATGAATGGCTATTACAATCATTGGTTTCTACAGAGCAAATATTAACAGTAACCTCTGCGAAATGTTAACTCTTGGAGGTGACGTCACACCAATTCATACCCCTGAGTTAATGCCTGTGTTGGAGTATTCCTTGTCAACGACGTCGTCATATCGTTTATTCTTTTCGATTTTTAACGATTTGGAAAAAAAATTCAAAATCGTTAAAAATCGAAAAATATTGATACGATAACGTCGTTGCCAAGGGCTAGTGTTGGAGAGTCGAGGGTGATACCAGTAACTATGGATATAGGCAAAGTTATATTTATCTATCTAGGAAAGCAATGATTGCGCATGTGCGAATTTCCGGATGTTCTATGCAGACTCAAATATCTCGTATATCTCTATACATAATCTCTTTATGAAGAATCAAAGACGCCACTAATGATACGCTTACGACACCTATTTTGGTGTGTCGATGACATACGTGGTCATAGCCGTGTGTTGAGAAGATTAAATGTCGTTATGAAAAGATTAAACCATTCATGGTAAGGCGGGGGACTATGTGTATGATACATCATCGCTAATTAGTGCAAACATGTAGCTGTAACTGATATAAAACCTTGGAATAATCTGGAATACGTAACAGATGTGTTTTGTTTTATAGAATGAACGGATGTAGGACGTACAGAGGTCTGCACGGAACGTAGTTTACGTCACCCGGAAGTCGTCACATAATGAACATCACGAGGTGGTCCACACCGACTCGCCCTCTACGTTTACCACAGATACTAGAATGTAAATACTGTCAGTTGGTTCAGTGACCTATATATACAATAGTATGATTCGTGCGTAATATAGTGCAAGATGCTCTTCTGGGAATCAATGTCCTAAGCTCAATTGCAACTTGGTGTCCGTCTTTCCGTTAGAAATCTAATCTAATGATCCACTCGACCAAATCTAAAGCCCACATCCTGATATTCCCGCAGTCACAATTGACAAAATTGTCGTCCGTAAGCTGGTGATAAACAATAATGCCATACAGTTATACTGACAGACTACGGAACAGGGTATCCTTTCACGAAGCTCTCTACTACGAGACCATTCCGCTCTCTTAGCAGTGGATAATAGAGCTTTATAAAAGGATACCCTGCCACTGGAAGAGTGCATAATGAAGTCGCCCCAATATTAACTCAGCTGTTCCAGTTATGAATACATACAAGTGAAATCCGCATTGGCTGCTCAGTTCGCTCCAGAAATAAAATAGACACGTACCTATCAACTACAGACCCAAGTCTATAGCATGTATTGTATGCAAATTGACTAAAAATGCCATGAAGGTTATCACATATCAAACATCACATGAAACAACAGTTCGGATTCAGGTAGAATATTTCATGATTATTTGGTTCAACTTCATAAAAATTGTCAGGTGGTAAGTTTAATTAGTGGTAAGTTTAATTAGTGGTAAGTTTAATTAGTGGTTCAATTAGTGGTAAGTTTAATTAGAGCCAAGTTTAACCCGTAGCAGTCTCAGACTACCATCACCTGGCTTCAAAAGAAACCTGATTTAGTGTCTACTGTTATAGTTACGGTTTCGACACCGACTCCGTGGCGCAAACCTTAGAGCGCCTGCCACGGAGTGCGGAAGGTCGGCAGGTCAAATCTCGTTTGATCACGACAGCGTCATACCTAAAGACGTCTACAAAAATGGTAGTTGATGTCCCCCTGCTTGGCGCTCAGCATAAAGAGAAGTTTAGATCAACGGGTGGTCCCTCAGAGTCACCTTACTGTGTCTGAGTGGGATATTCTTGTTAACTGCGACATTAATATTCCA
>JAUTBQ010147481.1:0-14649 GCA_032361185.1 Lepetodrilus ovalis | reverse complement strand
GTACCGGTATCAGCAACTGATAAACAAGTAGTTCCTAACTACGTTCGTTATATTGGACAAGATGCTGTGAGAAAGGCACCGATAAATCATTATAACGTCTCCGGATATGCGCCAGGCATTGGTGCCAGCATGGGTCAGAGTGTAGCTTCAGTTGAAATTGCTCTCTTCCTAAATGAAGCACAAAATAGTTACAATTTCGAACATTCTATGTTGGAATATTACCACAAATATGATGTTGACCGTCGTTTCTTCATCAAGGAGATACTTAGCCAGTCTAAGGTTAATCAAGCTATGGCAAACTTTGATGAAGCAACTAGTTATTTCTTACCAACCGCTCGACAGATTAATGGTACATCATATACTGTAATCTCAGATGACGTCTTTTCACAACGAATGAGTTGGTTGGCTTGGGGAAAATCAATTGCTGATGGTAATATTACTGACTCTGATGGTGATGGCATTAATGATATAGATGAGATTAATGATGGTACGGATCCATATGACTCTGAGAATAATCAAGTAGTATCGGTTGAATTAGAAACATTCACAGCAGAATTAGCCGCTAAGGTTATTGAACTAAATTGGCAAACAGCAACAGAAGCAAACAACTACGGTTTTGAAATACAACGTAAAACGGCAGACGAAAAAAGCGAGACGAATATTTGGAAAAAAATTGGTTTTATTGAAGCACTCGGTAATAGCAATTCACCTAAAAAATATTCTTTTACAGACAACACAATTACTCAAGCCGGAAAATACTTATACAGACTTAAACAGACTGATATTGACGGCAGTTTTACATATTCAAACATAATAGAAATAACAATTTCAGTTCCCTTAACGTTTGAACTAAATCAAAACTATCCAAACCCGTTTAATCCGGTTACAAATATAAGTTTCACATTACCGAATGATTCTAACATTCGCCTTATTATATTGAATACGTTAGGGCAGGAAATTGCAGAACTAATAAATGAAAACAAAAAATCCGGCTTTCACAATTACACTTTTGATGCTTCATCATTAAGTAGCGGTGTTTATTATTATAGAATTACAACTGAAAATTTTGTTAAAACTAAACAAATGATTTTGATTAAATGATTTGTCTGAAAACATATTTCAATTTGAAGTAAAAAGATTATTAAAATTAACGTAAGGGAGTTTATTATGAAAATAAGAACAAAAACATTATTGGTATTAGTTACATTTTTATTTTTTACAAATATATCATTTGCACAAATAATTATTGACCATACTTGTACTGAAATCAATGGTATTCCGGATAGTGAAATTAATAAAGCTAAAACAGATTTACACATTGCTTATGGACACACATCACATGGCAGTCAGCTTATTACCGGAATGAATAATTTGGATACATTTATGGGAGGACACAATTTATATGTTTGGCACGATGGGGCACAAGATGGTTACCTTGATATTGATGACAATTTTACAAGTGGCGATCTTGGACATAATGGTGATACAAGTTGGGCAGCACGGACTCGAGTTTATTTAGATGACCCAGCTAATGCGGATGTTAATGTTGT
Source organism: Lepetodrilus ovalis (assembly GCA_032361185.1). Lineage (NCBI taxonomy): Eukaryota > Metazoa > Mollusca > Gastropoda > Lepetellida > Lepetodrilidae > Lepetodrilus > Lepetodrilus ovalis. Next base: position 13,099 of record JAUTBQ010147481.1, on the reverse strand, counting down.
TATTTGGTCTTGGTGTGGTGGAGTTTCAGATAATTCACCGGAAGGAATCCAAACTTATTTGGATAAAATGGATCAGCTTGGAAATGATTATACTAATGTTGAATTTATTTATATGACGGGACACAGCTATATCAATAGCGATGAACAAACCAAAACTAATAACCAACAGATACGTGATTATTGTAGTTCTCATAATAAAGTACTTTTTGATTTTGAAAATATTGAATACTATGATCCCGATAACACTTATTTTGAATTTGTTACCGATAATTGTGATTTCTTTAATTCAAATGAAAATGATAGGCAAAAATTAGGGAACTGGGCTACAGAATGGCAAGATTCTCATACACAAGATACAGATTGGTATGATTGCTCTTGCGCACATAGTGTTGCATTAAACTGTAATCAAAAAGCTTATGCTGCTTGGTGGATGTGGGCTCGCTTAGTCGGTTGGGATGGAACACCTTTGCCTGTTGAACTGACTTTATTTACTGCCAATGTAAATAATGAAGAGGTAGTTCTAAATTGGGAAACTGCTACTGAAGTTAATAACTATGGTTTTATGATAGAACGAAAACAAAAAAGTGGGAATTGGAAAGAAATGGGTTTTGTTGAAGGACACGGTAACAGTAACTCCCCTAAAAACTATTCTTATATTGATAACTTAACTTATCAAAATGATAAAGTTTTTTATAGACTAAGACAACTTGATAATGATGGGACCTATGAATACTCCAAAACAGTTGAGGTAAACTTTACATCTCCAACAAAGTTCAATCTATCTCAAAATTACCCTAACCCATTTAATCCAACAACTACAATTAAATATTCAATACCTGAAAATAGTAGAGTAAACATTACTATATACAACTCTCTTGGACAATTAGTTACAACACTAGTTAATGAAAATCAAAATACCGGAAATTATAATATAACATGGAATGGAAAAGATCAATATGGAAATACTGTTTCATCAGGAACTTATCTATATAAATTAAATACTGAAAAATTCACTAAAACTTTTCGAATGTTATTTATCAAATAAATTATTTAATTCTATTTAAGATGAGGTGTGAAAATGGTAAAGAAAAAATTATTTCTAATTAAATTTATTTCAGTTATGTTTTTTTCAACAATCCTATTTGGACAAGGAGTTATTGTTGATCATAATTGTACAAATATTAAGGATATTCCTGAAAGTGCAATTATCCAAGCAAAAGACAATCTTCATATTGCATACGGGCATACTTCTCACGGAAGCCAGTTAACTAAAGGAATGACAAACCTGGTAGATTTTATCAATGGAGGTGGATTGGGACTTTCGTTATCTGAAAATATTTTCGCTTACAATAATGGTGGAACAGATGGTGCCCTTGATCTGCATGATAATGCTATGGGTGGAGATTGCGGTTATTACCCACAGTGGGTGGATAATACTCGTAGCTACTTAGATAACTCAAACCATTCTGACGTAAATGTAATAATTTGGTCTTGGTGCGGACAGGCAGGCGGAAAAACTGAACAAGGTATGATAGATACTTATCTAGCACCAATGACACAACTGGAAAGCGATTATCCAAATGTTAAATTTGTTTATATGACTGGACATGCTGATGGACATGGTGAATCGGGTAACCTTCATATACGAAATCAGCAGATTAGAGATTATTGTGTAGCCAACAATAAAGTACTTTACGATTTTTACAACATAGAATGCTATGACCCTGACGGAAACTATTACGGAGATAAACATATTAATGACAATTGCGATTATGATACTAATGGCGATGGTTCACTAGATGGTAACTGGGCAAAGGAATGGCAAAATTCTCATACGAAAGGAATTGATTGGTATGATTGTTCCGCTGCTCATTCTCAACCCTTAAATGGAAACAGAAAAGCTTATGCCGCTTGGTGGCTTTGGGCAAAACTTGCCGGGTGGGGTGGAGTTACTTCAATAGACAATAAAAATGATGTACCCAAAAAGTATAGTTTACAACAAAACTATCCGAACCCCTTTAACCCAACAACCACAATACAATATTCAATTCCTGTTGTGGATGCAAATTTTACATCCAAAAATGTAACTTTAACAATTTATGATATTCTCGGGAAGGAAGTTACTACACTTGTAAATAACAACCAAAAACCCGGAACTTATAAAGCAAATTGGAATGTTCAAAATGAACCGTCTGGTATTTATTTTTATAGAATTACGACAGGTAATTTTTCAGAAACAAAACGAATGATTTTGCTAAAGTAAAATATTTCAAAATATAGCCAACGTAATATTTCTTTGCTTAAATATAATTATCAAAAACACATGGAGATAAAAGTGAATACGTTAAATCAAAATTCTCTCAAATATTTTAATTTATTATTAACAACTCTGGTGATCTTTATAATAGTATTTCGTAAAAATATTACGGCACAAGATTTTGATTATGTAATTTATGACTGCCCGGGAGGAATAACTACTAACATTCCGGTCTATCCTATTCCTAATATTCCCAAACCGGATAAAGGACGAATTATTATTGATACAAATTTCCATACAACGATTACAAGAATCTCTGATATAGCAAATGACAGCATTCCGGAAAGAAAATTACTTAACACCTATAGTACCGTTGATCCGGAAAATTCCGATGCTACAAAACTAATACTTTATTCAAGAGGATTTTACGTTTATGATGCAAATACTTTTAAACTATTAAACCGTCTATCAAAAAATGATGGTGGACCTATTCCTTTACGTCAGGATATTGAACCGAGGTGGGACGATGAAGATCCAAATATATTTTATTATAAAATGGATAAAACCTTTAATAAGTTTGATGTTTCAACCGGTGAATCAACATTAATCCGTGATTTTGCAAATGATTTTACCGAAGGTGCAATTATTGAAACCCCAACAAAAGGAAACCCATCAATAGATAGAAGGTACTGGACATTCGGTATTAAAGAGAATCAACAACCTTATCATATAATTAAAGTTTTTACTTACGATTTAGAAAAAGATAGTATCATTGCAACTTTGGACATACCTTCGGAAAAGCATGTCCGTTACGTTTCAACAAGTCCTTATGGTAATCGTGCAATTGTACATTACTGGTGGCCAGATCAGGTAACATCATACAATCTTAATTTCGAAGATCCGATTGAAATTGGATCTCTTGGACATGCCGATTTTGCCTTAACAGTTGATGGTAAACAAGTCCGTGTATTCATAAATCCATCCAACGGAGATGATATTTCAATGATTGATATTGAAACGGGAGAAAAGACCGTGTTGTTAGATCTTCCACTTATGGGAAATTGGGATAACGAAGTTGAAGGATATCACATCTCTGGAGTTAACTATGATACACCCGGCTGGGTTTTAATATCTACTTACAGCACAGATTCAAAATCTAGTGGAACTTGGCCTCACAATTTACTTTTTATGTTAGAGTTAAAAAAAAATCCAAGAGTTTGGCTTTTGGCACATACACATAGTCCGCGCGAAGAAGGAACAACAAAAGACTATTGGGCTGAAGCATTTGCAGCTACAAATAAAAGAGGTACAAAAGTGTTCTGGGGATCCAACTGGGATAACCCTGGTAGCGACACACAAATAGATACTTATCAAATAACTTTGCCTGAGAACTGGTGGAATGATTTAACAGATGGAACTGTTCAGGTTGAAGAACAATCTTCGTTAAAAAATTTAAAGTTTAGTCTAAACCAAAACTATCCAAACCCTTTTAACCCTTCAACCACAATACAATACTCAATTCCTGTAGTGGGTACAAATTTTGTATCCACTACAAATGTAACTTTAACAATTTATAATCTTATTGGGAAAGAGGTTGCAACTTTGGTAAACGAAGGACAAACTTCAGGGCATTACAAAGTAGCTTTTAACGCTTCTTCCCTTCCAAGTGGTATTTACTTATATAGGATTACCATTGGAAATTTTTCAAATACAAAACAGATGGTTTTGATGAAGTAACAAAGTAACTTTCAAAATATTCTATTAATTTATTTTACTTTTTCATTACTTTTTTCTATTATAATGAATTCTTTACTGACAGTAAACGCACTAAAATAACCAAGAGCATTATTATTCCAGTTGGTGGTAGGATTTGCCGGTGCAGCTGAACTAAACGGACCACGTTTTTTCTGTGCTACTGCATTTTTTAGAGATTTAAAATATAAATAACTTTGTTCGTCTATTGCTTGCAGCTCTACAGAAATTGTATCGCCAACTTTAAAAATTTCTTCACCGAAATTAAAGAAGAAATAGTCTATATAATTTCCGTCGGTAAGTCTATCATTATATAAAAATATTTTTTTCAGTTGCTTATTATTCTTGTAAATTTTGAATCGTGCAAAGTCGGAATGCTCTACATCATCTTGAAAATATATATGAAACTCTAATTTCTTTTCTTTTTGAAACGGACGATTTCTGAAAAGACATTTTAAGCTGTCAATAGCAATTGTGGGCGGAGCAAAAGATTCTGCCGAATAAATTTGTTCTTCATATTCAACAATAATTGTATAAGTTCTTTCTGGCAAAACTTTTAAAGAACGATTATAATACTTACCGGTTTCTCTTTCCCTTAATAAAAAAGTTTTCCCCTTGCTATTTTCGATTGTAACTTTTGCATCGGATATTTCTTGAAAAGTACTCGAATCATAATAATCCGTAGTCTCTGTAATTTTTACAAAACTTTCATTTGAACGATTTGATATTTTTGCTTCAATAACAATTTGTGGTTTGCTTGAACCAACATCTATTTGAATAACATCTTCACAACCAAATAGGAAAACTAATGCGAATATTAAACTTCTTATTTTCATAATTATTCTAAAATTTAAAATTAAATGTTAATGATGGAACTATTGAAAACAAAGCCATTCTTACAGCTTCCATTTTATTCGGGTCTGTTTCACTTTCTTTAAAAGTTATTCTGAAAGCATTTTTTCTACCATAAACATTATAAATAGAAAATGTTAAACTCATTTCCTTCTCGGAATTACGTGTAAAATAATAAGTTGCTCCAAAATCCATACGATGATAATCGGGCATTCTGTATCCATTACGCTTAGTATATAAATTAACAGGCATTCCGTCTATTTCATATTTGCCTGCCGGAAAAGTTGCAGCCTGACCGGTATAGTAAACCCAATTTAATGAGAACGACCATCTTTTATTGTGGTTATAAAGGGCAACAAGTGAAACATCATGTTCACGGTCTTGACGTGCCGGAAAACTTTTTCCGTAATTTATTTCATCAAATTTCCTTTCCGTATTAGATAATGTATAACTGAGCCATCCGGTAAACTTACCCACTTTTTTTTCTACGTAAAGTTCAAGCCCGTAGGACCAACCTTTCCCAAAAACCAATTGTGATTCAATAAGTTCATTAATGAAAATATCCGCACCGTTTTTATACTCAATTAAATCTTGCATATCCTTGTAATAAAGTTCTAGCGAAGTAACAAAACTATTATTCATGATATTTTTGAAATACCCAACGGAAACCAGTTCAGAAATTTCCGGTCTAATTAATACCGTACTTGGTTGCCAAATATCCAAAGGTGTTGAAGTTGTTGCTGTTGAAAGTAAATGAATATTCTGTGTATTACGCGCATAACCGAATTTTATCGAACTACTTTCGTCCAACATATAGTTAAGAGCAAATCTAGGTTCAAGGTTATTGTATGATTTTATAAGCTCTCCGTCTTTATACTCTTTTGCATTTGTTATATTACCGTTATCATCAAAAGAATAAACTTTTCCTTTGCCAATCAAATTAAAAGAAGAGTAACGAACACCACAATCTAGTTTTAATAATTCATTTATTTTCAATTCATGACCAACATACAAACCTGTTTCAATAGCTAAGTTATCATCTATCTTTTTTGAATTTAAGTTTGTATTTCCTTTTACAGAAATTTCTCCGGGATGAAATGTATGATAGATTCCGTTTAATCCGAATTTAAATGTGTTATTCGAATTATAGTAATATTGGAAATCTTGTTTAAAATTTAAATCTTTAATCCCTGAACTAAGTGTTGTTGATTGATTTACATCCTCAAACTTAATATCATAATTATAATCGCTATAAATGAAAGTAGTGTTTGAAAATAATTTATTGCTAAAAATATGATTCCACCTAAGTGTAGCAGTTGTATTGCCCCAATTGAAACCGAAATCATCTTTAAAATTAAAGACATCTCGCCCTGTATAACCTGATAGGAAAATTCTATTTTTTTCATTTAAACTGTAATTCGCTTTTCCATTTAAATCGTAAAAATAAAGTGTTGAATTTTCTAATTGTTCCTCACCAAATAAAGGAAAGAATATATCTGCATAAGTTCTTCTTCCTGAAATTATAAACGATCCCTTATCCTTCACAATCGGACCTTCTACTGTTAATCTTGATGAAATCAAACCGATTCCACCATAAGCAGAAAACCCCCTGTTACTCCCGTCTTTCATGTTTATATCTAAAACCGAACTTAACCTTCCACCATATTCTGGTCCACTAATTCCTTTAATCATTTTAACATTTTTAATTGCATCGGAATTAAAGACAGAAAAAAATCCCATTAAATGCGAAGCATTATAAACGATAGCTTCATCTAAAATAATTAAATTCTGATCAGCTGAACCACCGCGTACCATAAAACCGCTACTACCTTCTCCCGTAGAAGAAATACCCGGAAGTAATTGTATTGTTTTTAGTATATCCTTTTCACCGAACAATACCGGCACTTTTTCTACCTCTTTAGGAATAATCTTAGCTGTCCCCATTTGTGTTGATATTACATTTTCATCAACTTTTTCATCGCTAACAACTACTTCTTTAAGATTGTACGAAGTAGCAAATATTTTCACATTAAGTTTTTGAGAATACTTTAAGTCAACTTGAATTATTTTTTTCTTATATCCGACAAAACTGAATTCAACATCGTATTTCCCTTTCGGGATAGTAATGGAGTAGAATCCGTATTCGTTAGAAGTAGTACCTTTGGATAATTCCTTAATAAATATGTTCGTACTAATCATAGTTTCTCCGGTTTTACCATCATACACAAAACCGCTTAACGTTGATGAACCTTGCTGGGCATAACTTTGAATAACTAAAGAAAAAAATAAAAGTATTTTTATAATAATATGTCGCAAATACTTTCCTCATAATTAAATAAAATAAAGGGGCGAAAGTACAAAAATTTATTTCAAAAAAAAACAATTAATTATAGTCTATTATATTTTAGACTATAAAGCATTATATTTAAAGTTAAAATATATAAATATTAAAGTTTGCAAATAAAATAAAGGTTCATATGGTACAAACGTATAGAAAAAATATATTTATTAATAGTGGCAATCTCTTTTTTATATTGTTAGCAATTTTGTTTTCCATAACTATTACAAAAAGAATATACCCACAAACCGAATACCCAACTCTTGATGACCAAAGCGGTGGAATAAATGAAGGATATGGAACTTGGGGGGAGCATCAAATTATTAGAGAAGCTAGTGTCGAGGTTCCAACAAAAGGTTTAATAACATTATACCATACAAATGATGCTCCCTCCGCAAAACCTACTGTATTCTTTATTTCCGGTTGGGGACGTACAGCTGATTCTTACGATAAATTCTTCCGATTTATTGTTAGCAAGGGATATACTTTAGTGAATATTTATAACTACGAACCCGGATCTATTAATACTAGTTACCCAAATGCCTACGACATGATTAAAAAATCTGCTGTTGATTATAGTAATTGGATAAATACTGATACTGTTGGTTTAATGGGACATTCTTTTGGCGGTGGTGCTACTATTTGGGTTGGAAATAAATTATTTTCCGCTCCGGATAATTGGGGAACTAACGGAAGATTCATTTTTACATCTGCACCTTGGCTTACTTTTCTTACAACTAAAGAAATGTTACAGAATTATCCTCCAAATGTAAAACTACATATTCAAGTTAATATGGATGATGTTAGCTCAAGTGCTGATTATACTTGGAACACAGACCCAAGAGCAATTCGTGCTGTATTTGAACTAATTAATATCCCGGAGGAAGACAAAGATTATGTCCGTGTTTTCTCTGATCCCGAAAGAAGTTATCAATATAATGGAACTACATATACTTATGACGCTGATCATTATTTGTGTTATCCGGGGGCTGATGATGGAACTTATCAACCTTATGACGAATTAGACGTTTACGCAATCAATAGATTAGCCGATGCAATGATGGATTATGTTTTTGAAGGAAATGAAGCTGCAAAAATTGTTGCTCTTGGTAATGGAAGCAATGAACAAATTGAGATGGGGAATTTACCTAACCTTGAAGAAACTGAAAGACCAATAATTACAAGAGATGAAAATCAATATGAATATAGATGTTCTGAAACTGCTGAAGGAAGTTGGGGTGATCCGGATATTTGGTTTCTGCCTAACTATTGTGGGGATCAAGATGGTGATGGACTAATAGATAGTTTGGAAGCTACAGATAATATTGTGTATCTAAATACAAAAGTTTTTTTGGAAGGTCCGTACGATGTAAATAATCACATGTTTACCACTTTGGATGTTCCACTAACATCACCCTATAATGAAGATATAAGAACTCTTGAAACTCTGCCAAATGATATTGTTGATTGGGTTTTGGTTCAACTAAGAAAAACAACTAATGGAAATGCAATAGCTTCCAAAAGCGTTTTGCTACGTAAAGACGGACAAATTGTTGGTGATAACGGAACAACTTCAGAAATTCCAATAAATGCACCGGATGATAATTATTACATTGTTATTAAACATCGCAATCATCTAAAAGTTATGAGTGCAAATCCACAACCATTTAATAATAATGTTGCTGTCCCATACAGTTTTATGGGAAGAAACAAATAGAATATGAAACACATTTGTTATTTAAGGCTAATACGGAGTGAGTATTTACTGCATAAAAGGGATATACCAATTGTATCCCTTTTATGCTTTTGTATATTTATACATTATTTTTAATATACTATACATTATTCACAGAATGTTGTATTTTTATACAATATTTCATTGACACTCGCATACATTTTATCGTATATTTATACAGATGAAATTCTTAAATAATCATATCGTAAAAGACACACAAATTAGTAGAATACCAGTTCGTGGTATAGCTACACCTCGCCCCTCTTTGGGGTAATATATATACATATCATCCATAGCAATTAATAAATCTATTTTTCTAAAAAGGTAATAAACAAATGATTTCAGTAGGCATCATAGGTGCTTCCGGTTATACGGGCAAATATTTAATAAAATTTCTAAACAATCACACAAATGTACGTGAGCTATATTTATATGCGAACAAAAGTGCCGGCAGAAATCTTTTGGATGTATTTCCTGAGTTTACAAATAATGTAAAAGATAGAGTTATTAATAGTGTAAACCAAATTGAACAAACTCACGATGTTTACTTTTTTGCATTACCTCACGGAAAATCAATTCAGTATGCACCGAAATTATTGAATAAAAATAAGAAGGTAATTGATTTAGGTGCTGATTTTAGATTGGATGATGAAAAATTATTTAACCAAACTTATCAACTGGAACATACTGCTCCAGAATTTTTGACTTCTAAAATTTATGGATTGGCAGAATTTAATAAAGCATACAATGGAGCTAATCTAATTGCAAATCCAGGTTGTTATCCAACCGCTGCATTACTTTCAACAATTCCATTTGCAAAAAATATTGCTGAAATAGTAGAAACAGTTTCAACAGTTTCATATTCTGGATTAAGTGGTGCCGGAAAAAAAGCTGATACCTCCCTATTGTTCTCTGAGAATTACAATAGTGTAAGAGCTTATAATGTTGGAACACATAGGCATCAAGTTGAAATAAAACAAGAGCTGGATAAATATATTAATGATACAAACTATTCCCTTGCTACTCATTTACTTCCTGTGGTAAGTGGAATTTACTCAACAAGTATTATACACTTAAATAGTGGCATTAGTCAGAAAAAAGTTGATGACATTTTACATCATGAATATTCTCACTCTACTTTTGTTAGAATTAGAAAAACTCCACCCGAACTTAAATGGGTTGTTGGTACAAACTATTGCGATATAAATGTTAAAGCGCTTGATAACAAAATAATTGTTACCGCTTGCATTGACAATTTAATAAAAGGAGCTTCCGGTCAAGCTGTCCAAAATATGAATAAACTTTTTGATTGGGAAGAAAATCTAGGAATTCAAAATAAAAAAACAGACTAACTTATGGAACACACTATGGCACAGACAATTGAGAAATCATTTTCGTATATAGAAAATGGTTCAATCACTTCTCCCATTGGAATATCTGCTTCTGGAATTCATTGCGGACTAAAACGAAAAAGAAAAGATTTAGCATTAATAGTAAGTGAAGAGTATGCAGAAGTTGCCGGAACTTTTACAACCAACAAAGCTCAAGCCGCTCCGGTTATTATAGATAAAAAAATTATTGAGAGTGGTACAAAAGTTAAAGCAATCATTATAAACTCTGCTTATGCCAATGCTTGCACGGGAGATGAAGGTTTAGCTGATGCTTTAGAAATTCAAGAAAAGACTGCTCACTCGTTAAACATTCATGCCTCTAAACTTCTTGTAAGTTCTACAGGGTTGATAGGAGAAAGAATTCCAGTATCAAAAATCACAAATTCCCTAAATGAACTGATTTATAAAATAGCCAACGATGGTGGGATTGATGCAGCAAATGCAATTATGACAACCGACCTTGTTCCAAAACATTTTGCAATCTCTGTAAAACTTTCTAAGGGTGAAGTAAAAATTGGGGGAATAGCAAAAGGCAGTGGAATGATACACCCGAATATGGCTACAATGTTAGGGTTTATTACAACCGATGCAAGAATATCAAAATCGCTTTTGCAAACTACTTTATCAAATACAGTAAATAATTCATTCAATAAAATTTCTGTTGATGGAGAAACAAGTACAAATGATATGGTTCTATTGATGGCAAACGGAATGAGTAATATTGAGTTATCTAAAAATACTACCGACTATCAAATCTTTTCCAAAGCATTGCAAGACTTAACACAATCAATGGCAAAATCTATTGTTGCCGATGGAGAAGGTGCTACAAAATTTATAACTATAAATATTAAAAATGCTTCATCTGAAAGGGATGCTAACACTATTGCAGAAGCAATTGCCACTTCTCCATTAGTAAAAACAGCTATGAATGGTAACGACCCAAACTGGGGAAGAATTATTTCTGCAGCCAGTAGCTCTGGTGCTGAGATTTTACCTGAAAAGTTATCATTATACTTTGGAGATTTGCAAATACTACAACCAGGTTATAAAGCTGTTTTTAATGAAGTAGATGCAGTAAGTATTTTGAAAGAAAAAGAAATTGTTATTACTCTTGATTTATCTGATGGAACTGCCAACACAACTTGGTGGACTTGTGATTACTCCGAGCAATATGTTAAAATTAACTCTCAGTACAGAACTTAACTTTTAAGACTATGAATCTAGCAATTATAAAAATAAGTGGGAAATCACTAAACACTTTTACAAATTCTGAAATAGGTGCGAAGCTAATAAATAGCTTAAAAGAAAAATACTCGTCCGTTATTTTAGTTCATGGCGGTGGCAACTTAATTACAGAATGGTCTAACAAGTTAGGAATTGAAACTTCCTTTTACCAAGGGCAAAGAATTACCGATTTAAAAGGTATGGAAGTTACTGTTGCAGTTCAAGATGGTCTTATAAATTCTAAACTGACTTCCTATCTACAAAATAAAAACATTCAATCCATTGGACTAAACGGAATTGATATGGGATTATTTAAAGCTGAACACATAAATGATGAATTAGGATTTGTGGGCAATCCCCTTCCTAATCAATCATATCAATGGTTAAAACAATTATTGGGGGATGGTATTGTGCCGGTATTTTCAAGCGTTTGTAGTGATGATAAAGGTAATTTAATGAATGTAAATGCCGATCTATTTACCGGTGCAATAGCTAAACTACTAAAAGCTAATACTGTTGTTTTTGTTTCTGATGTTGAAGGTGTAAAACTAGAAGGCAAATATCAAAAGTCATTATCTGTAGATGCAATAAACAAAGGTTTAACCTCCGGTGAAATAAACGGTGGAATGATTCCTAAAATGAATACTTGTCTAACCTTACTAACAAATGGCATTAATAATATTTGGATAGGAAATAATTTTAACGAAATAACTAATTCCGAATCAAAATTGGGGACGTGGATAATTGGATAACTCGGCAAATAATATTTCATATCATGTAAATACTTACAAAAGATTTCCTGTAGAATTTGTAAAAGGTGATGGTGCATATTTGTACGATTCCGAGAATAACAAATACTTGGATTTCCTTTCCGGTATTGCTGTTACCGGGTTTGGACATAATCATCATGAACTTATAAGTACTGCAAAAAATCAAATTGAAAACCTTTGGCACGTTTCAAATTTATTTTTATCTTCTTCACAAGAGGAGTTAGCAAAAAGACTTTCTGCAATTTCAAAATTAGATAAAGTATTTTTCTGTAACTCCGGGACAGAAGCAAACGAAGCGGCAATAAAATTTGCAAGGAAATGGGGGCAAGGACGTTCAACAATAATCACAACCAAAGGTGGATTCCATGGCAGAACAATGGGTAGTTTATCAGCATCAGCACAAGAAAAACTTTGGGAAGGCTTTCATCCACTCACCCCAGGTTTTGTTAGCGTACCCTATAACAACATTGATGCAATCAAAAATAAAATTGATAACACTACTGTAGCAATTCTTATTGAACCAATACAAGGAGAAAACGGAATAGTTATTCCAGATGAAAATTATTTGCTAAATATTAGAAAAGTTTGTGATGATAATAATTTACTTATGATTATGGATGAAATACAAACTGGTATTGGTAGGACAGGAAAATATTTTGCACATCAGTATTCAGGAATTGTCCCCGACATAATTACAATTGCAAAAGGTATTGCTAATGGTATTCCTCTTGGTGCAACAATTTGTTCTAACAAAGTTAATGAAGCTATTACTCTTGGTTG
>JAUTBQ010147470.1:0-14651 GCA_032361185.1 Lepetodrilus ovalis | reverse complement strand
CAATACCCATCTAGGTTGCACATTGACGTCATTAGTTGAAATCGGGGACAGGACAAGTTGGAGTTTCAGAAAATAAGCAGAGATAAAAATTAAAAAAATATCGATAGGCCATCATACTATCGGCAATAGTTATCGACTGTTAAGATTGCTATCGATAGATTGCGATCGGGACACACACTATCGCAATAGGTCGACTTATCGACTTATCGTTACACCCCTAATGCCAAGGATGGAATAGTGAAACATCAAAGTTTCAAGTGAAATAGCTTTAAAAATAAAATACAAAGGATTAATTTTGAAAGTAACTATATTTGTATAGATGCTTACCAAGAGAAGTAGTAATTATGACTTTGGACAATATTAACATACAATGTCAATTTGAGTAAAATGCTATTATGCACAACATGACACTGACTTATAGATATGATGTCATATATATATATATATATATAATACATAACACTACACATCCACATTAAACAAAACAATTTACAACTAGTTCCTACAAGGACGTTGCATGGTTTTTGAAACCTTATCAATTTTTCATAGTGAAATACTAACTTACGTCCCTTCATTTCTTTCAATTCTAAATTCTGCCAACTCTTTTAAAAATATATCTTTACAAATATGACTGCTTTTATCTCTATTTGACTCCAGTACCCTAATGTGCCTAATGCAGACAGACACCAATTTAACAAGCTCACTCCCCCACCCTCTCCTCCTCTCCCCCCCACCTCCTCCCCTCTATCCCCAACATGTAAAGAAAACATTGCCACTAGAAAGTTAGCCAACTAAGTTGTAATCTACTGCAAAAGTTCTCCTTTAATGATGATTATCTTCATATTATTCAAAGGACTATTCAACTCCAATTAATGTAAAAATATTTCTCTGCCATTTACTGCGATATTATCATGTCAGGCATGCAATTTCGCGCAAACAAAGAAATTATTGATTCAATACCTAATCTTTTTCATACACAGACTACAACCAGTAAGAGGGATGGAGTATTAGTTATAAATGCAAACAGCTAAACGGAAAATGTATCTTTCCACCAACTTCTCCTATCGATCGACCAATGACAAAAGATAAGCATGGGCCAACCATATTGTTAATTTCCATGTATTGGGATAGCTCTGAACGCGACACTCTCTCTCTTTGTTCTCAAGTGTTCCACTATTACTGCAAGATGATTAATGGTGCCCTAATCACCCCCTTCAAACTAGTACTCTTCTTATCCTCTCTCAAAGCAGCTTGAAGCAGCAATTGCAAAAAAAAAAGAAAGAAAGGAAACGGGCCATCTCACATAGGTAAATATGTGTACAATCGTTGGCAGTGTATATACCGGGTGCCAATGACCGAATATGCATGGCAGGACCCCACTGTAACCTAAAGTCTCCAATCAATATGTTCAAATACAAGCATTCGGCAGATTAAAACACAGGGCCTCTGCATGTACACGTTTGCCCCGCAGAAATATATTAGATTTTCCACTGCCGATATAAATAGCTGCTGCAGTGGTAACGAGCGCTGAGATTTATGCCTAATATATCGGAGATTTCATTAAACTCTCTATTTACTCTGCATCCGCTGAAATGGGGTCTAAATCATGGCACGAGATCTGGGATATACCAATATTGATCTCCGGGAAATATAAAGCAGTGTCATCGCCATGGTGACATGCAGGGCATTTTCACGTAAGTTTGGCCTCGACTGCGTATATTTCAATTTTACTGCGGCACTATGCAATAGCAGTTCTATCAATAGCGGCCATTGACAAGTTGAAAACTGATTATGTAACAACCACTCGCAAGGTCTTTAGCTGAGTGTAGTCACGGACAACAACGAAAAAAAACCACACCCCGCATGTAACTATGGAAACAGTGAGAGTCTTACCGGGGCAGTTAATTGGCAGAAGAAATCGGAACATTTCAAAAAGATATTAAATTGTTCTCTGCAGAGAACAAATATTCCCCAAGCAAGTGGGTCTGTTTGATATACAACTCCCTACATGTATAACCATACAAATATGGAGAGAACCTGGATGATGAAGGGTATGGACCATGCTGTGAACCTATTCAATAAGATCGCCAACCCCAATGGCTGATCAATGCTTTGATATCTATTTCATTACCCTGCCTTGATTTGCTCATATAGCCCGGCATGCGTAAATAATCACCCTCTACTAAATGTAAACCGAACATGAATACAAAAACATTTCCAACCGAGGACATGGGGACTCATGGAGAAGGGGGAAAATGTGAAAAATTTGAAACAGAAAATTCATTTCTATTTAACAGGTTTGGTAAATGGAGCTGGAGATGAGATACAGTTTCTGCCTAAAGGAACGCTCCTGTGAAGCATGTACCCCCACTGCATATAAATATTGATTGCTTAAAAAACTGCAACCACCCAATAATGAAATGCAGTTTGCAATCAGGTTTTTTGGCTGCACAATTCTCGATCATTTTGTGGAAACTTTTCAATGACATTTACAGGTCTCGGTCATATATTCTTAGCTGAATAGATGATTGAACAGCTTGCATTTTCTAGTTCCTGTTAATAACAGATATACCGTATGTCATGGCAAAATGTTTTATACCATGAGATATAGTATTGTCATTGTAAGACTGTCATCATGACATGATGCAGTATTGTCACTATAAGGTTTAGTATAATGATGTAAATCAGCAATGCCACATGATGCAGTATTATCATGTCCGTATTAAGTTTCTTGCATGATGAAGCACTGTCACATGATGCAGTACATCCATATGCTTCAAAATTATCACAAGTTTTACTATTGTTATATGATATAGTATTATAATTTTCACATGTATTGAAGAAGCTGTTGCATAGTAACTACATAGATGCTACTTGAGAAATGGCAAAAATACTGTAGTACGAAACCTTGCAAGGTCCTGCAGGAAACATGTTGCAAGACGTTGCACAGGTACTACATGAGATGTTGCATGCAGTCTCCCAAGGCCTCGAGGTCCGAGGACATTGCTGAGATCGGAGGACACCACGGCAAGATGGTGCTTGCACCGCCAGTGCCATTATCTACACTATCGGTAATACCCCACCGCACATGCAAAAGCTTACGAGAACAGTGTCTGTGCTTGTTGTGGATATAAAAGCTAGATAATAACATGTTATGTTTGTGTAGGCGCATATCCCTAAAAGTCCTCTCATTATGTCTCAAATTGGAGACCTGGGCCTCTCCAATATTACAAGGCTGTCCGCGCCGATATGGTAAGCTCATCGGTAATGGATGAAGATCTACAGCCCAAAGTGCACACAATTATGTTATATACAATATGTGCGGCCTTATTGCCATAATATGCCCCAAAACAGGTCTACAATGGATGGCGAAAACACTAGATAAGGCTGGAGAATAATAAGATTTAAACGCACTACTCCCCTGATTAGTGTCAATACAATGGTTTTCTGGGCTCCACTAGACTTGGGTACAGATATTGCTTTAATATGGCTTTATTTCCTACATAATCACATTAAAGTGACATTTCTCAATGTGTGGGGGTGGTCCTTTAATAATCTGTTAACTGCACGCTGCATGTCTCTATACTAAAGGCAGTTTGCACTTTGAGTACAAGTATTTCACTTCTAATTATTTTGAGGCACTTTTCTCTGGCTTAGTTTACACTTTAACAATTAACTACATGAACTTCTATTGGGACAAGTACAAGTACATTGCATATCTAAATTAGCTGGGTAGTAGACAACCAAAAGTGACATTCCAGAATTAGGTAGTTAGCTATGAAGTTTACAATTGTGACTTGGGCTTATGTTCTTAAAATTCCCATTTGAAAGAAACAAATCCATATTTGAAAATATTTTGAAATATTTTGATTTCTGAGAGATTTAATTTACACTCAACATGTTGAAGAACTTTAACTAAGATTCTATGTTACCTCTCTATTTCTTAACAATTAACACCATTCCTCAAATAGTTTAATCAATTTAAATCATTTAATAAATATTGCATCAGTCACTCACAGGTAAAACTCAATCATATTTCATAAATCAGTCCATTCCTTAAAGTTTAATTGAATTATTGCTTTACGTCGCAGCAGGAATATCTCACCCATAGGCGACAACCCTTAGAATTCGTCAACCAGTTTTTCTCAATATTTCAAGATGATCCTGAATAAGTCCATTAGTCACAAGTTTCCCTACAAACCCATTTGACCCATTCAACCTATTTGGTAAGGATAGCATTTATTATTTGACAATTCAACCAATTTTCAATGAGGCACTCATTCAATTTTTGTTAATTCAACCCTTTAACCACTTCACATGGATCTCTTTATTTGTTGATACCTCATTTAATGACTTAATTAATTCTTTAATTTCACCCACTTATTAATGATTCAACCCATTCAATAAGCATTCTATCAATTCTTGGGAATTTTTCAACCAATTCTACAATGATTCAACCATTAAGGATTCAATTAATTCCTTGATAGTAAAACCCATTTGTAAGGATTGAATACTGTACATTGTTAAAACCATGTATCACAAATACTTTCCTGTCATCAAATATTCATTCTGATTCTAAGTTTCTTATAGCATCTGGTAATGCCTTATTTAATTTCACATTACAACTATTTGTTTGCAAGACAAAACCATAAAAGACAATTATTGAGTAATATGTCAGGAACTCTGACTATTTTAGTAACCTCCTGTCATTTCCGTATACGTATATGCAATATTTCAGTTGAATCCATCTATCACCGCTAGAGAAGAAATAGAAAATTAATACCAGAGTGTTTTATACTTCCTGCAAGATATATCAAGGTAACAGATCTGGCCATGAACTTATTGAGTACTATTTCATGCTCAAGCTGAAATCGTACTAAACATATTTTTTTGAAATCTTGGACTTTCCTATAGATACAAAATGGGGCCACTCTATTGTAATCTTAAAGGCATACTTTCACGGTTGATTGGCCTAGATAATGGCCAAATGAATTTCTGGCTGCGACTATTTACGATTGATTTGTACACCCAAAAGTTGTTATTTACTGGTATACTAAGTCCCCAACACTTGATATTAATAATAAATTTAACATTTTATAATTATTAGTCCAGACTAACAATTATATTGTCTTTGATGTATTCATGATATATGAGAGTTAGAAAGCGTTAGAAAGGTGATTGATTATATGTATGTCATATGAATGTACTTTGTAGTTGTAGCTAAGAACTAGTAAAAAAAAAGAGGCAATAAATATCTGTGATAGTATGCCTTTAACTCCAGCCTTAACATTAGACTATGCCATTACTAAGATTAAAGTTAAGGGTACCTTAGTGTTACACTGTTTTATACAGTAGAGGCTTGTTTGAATACTTTCCCTTTAATATGCTGCTTATATATTTCTAGAGAAGTCATAAAAAAATTAATACCAGACTGTTTCATACGTCCAATACATTTCATTGTATGTGCCACGGCAACTTTTATTTTACCATAAACTTCTTGATGTTGGAGGCAACTGGAGATGCCAGCAATTTTGATTACTTTAGAAGAAGGTTAAATATCAGCTCATTTGTTCTATTCCTAGGCCCTGCTACAGGTGAACATGCAGGTTAGAGGAGGCTAGTCATAGTGTTTATCACGTATGTTTTAACTGGTAAGGCAATTACTAAAATACGCAAACACCACCCAATGAATAATGTTACGCAGATTTTTCATATCCTCGTAAATTGTGAAGATAATTGGAGGGTAAAACTTTCAGATGGAGTCCTATTACGTACAACGACAAAAGTCTATTCCTGTCATGTAATTTCTCCAGGACAATTGCGGCAATATATCCCTGGCTAAATGAAAAGTAAGCATCGATTTAATAATTGGGACTGTTGAAAGAAAACGTTTTGGTAAAAAAGAGGAAATAACCTCCGTGATTCTCCTATATTTGAAACACAATGACACACGTGTAGCGCTGGAAGGTGTAATTGGTTGAAAACAGTGATAGGTGTTCTACACACAGTGGGACCAACATGTCTTGTAAAATCAATAACAAAATGTAAACGAACCAATTTAATATTTCGTGTTTTCTTTACGGAAGTAATTGAATGATATGACTGTTTCGCTGTATGCAGGTTTGAGCTTCCACATTCACTTTAGATAGTGATAGTGCTTTACTGCTTTGGACTTGAAAGTTTTCTATTTGTGTGCGTGTGTGTGTATGTGCGTGTGTGTGCGAGCATGTGTATGTTTGTGTGCATGTATGTTTGTGTGTGTGTGTGTGTGTGTGCATGCATATGTGTGTGTGTGTGTGCATGTGTGTGTGTGTATGCATATGCAAGTGTGTGCGTGTGCGCGTGTACCAAAGTACCTGTTCTACAATGGAAGGTTGGGTGCAATGACCTCAGTATTACAGTTTGTGTATCGACATTCTCCTGGTACAATATGCAGATGACAATAAGAGCAGAACAATAGTGTAGACAAAATACAATGCACACAAAACATGTACTAACTTGCTTTCATGGGCAGCATGAAATTCATATTGAAGAACCACATGCAAGTAAACCTGTATAAATTGGGGTGTGACATTATGAGTGAAATATAGAACATTTGTAAAATTATCAATTGAGGGTTTAGATAACAAAGTACCACAACCTCAATGAAATATAATTTTTCATAAAATCACAAACAGATTATTATGATTTAGTATATCATTCATAATTCATTAAAGGCATCACGTCTAGAAATAATACATTTATTATACAGCATAACTTTAAAAAATAAAACAATTATTTAATAACTTTATAGTCATTCATAATTTCAAGCAAATCAAAAACTTATCAATTTTCTAAATTAATATTTACTGCAAAATACTGGAGGTTTGGAATCTAATGCATACCAATGATTCAGATATAATGAAATAAAGTGCAATGATGCTGTTATGATAACAAAAAAAAGAACATACACAATATAATACACATTTCCTTTTCATAACGAAATTTATAATAAATAAGCGTGTAAAATGCTTACGGTATTACAGTAACAATTACTGCAAAAATGAAAATTGGTAGATAAATCTGTTGAAGATTTGGAATTCAGTGACATTGTTAGATTGTATAAAACTACATGAATAATACAATTAACTAAATATACCACTATGTAAATGTTATAACCTTAAATATTCATGAATTATTATTAGGCCAGTCTAATGTGAGTGAATTTGTTCTTGTATCTGGTTCAGTATTTGATGGAACTGAAATACTTGGATGAAAGCTGGTATATTTTTACACATCACAGGAACTTGTGTAGCCAATACATAACTGCAAAAGTGGGTGTTACACAACACTGTATAATATCAGATCTGCACTGTTCTCCTAATGCAAATATACAGGAATCTATATGAATATCGCAGCAAAGCCCTCTCGCCATCTATGCTAATGCCGTATTAATCATTCTTACATGACGCAGGCATATTAATTCAAAAACATGGAAATCGGTTGGATAAATACACATAAGAAGAATTTTTATCAATGTCTGCATTACGCGGAGATTTGGTACGAAAGCGAATACGATCAGCGCGGGCATAAGTACGTGTGGTGGCCACGGTTACTAAACCCGCTTTGGATACAATTAGCGATGCTGTACCTAGTATGGTTCTGAAGAAAGCAATGTAAACTTTGTGGACGGAGGTAATCCGTGTGGATAGCAAGCTTCTTACGTACTCCTGTCAGGACCAGATGGTTCGGGGTATTAGTATAGCCAAGCTTGCTGTGTCTATCATCCACAGCGACCACGCTGTACGTCTAATAACAGAACAATTATGTGGCACCGTCCACGCTGTACTTATAAGTATAACATGGCACCAGCCCACTTAAGCAAACCCTTCCATTACACGCTTTTAGCTTTCTTTGATGGAACATATTGCATGTAAAATTGTACTTTAAAAAGAATATCCCAGATGAAATTAGAGACATGGATAAGCTTATTTTATTTTACATTATATTATGTTAACATTAATTTCCAATTTATGAATATTGATATTTTCTTTTCAATAACTTTAGCATTTGCAATCTCAATAGGTTGGGTAAATGTTTCAATTAGATTCCATTTGGTACTGCAATGGTAAGTTATTACTAATGATCAATAGATACAACAGGAAACTCACTATTCAAGTCCTCTTTCAATAGTTAATGTTTCATGACAACAGCATTGTTTGAAATGATGCCACAATAGATTAAATGTGACGTGCAAAATAGCTTGAGGTCATAACATTCTAAATGTGACTTACTACAAAATAGCTTGAAGCCACATTATTCTAGATGTGTCGTTCTGCAAAATATATCGTCGCAAATGGGTGAAAGATTCCGGCAGCGACGTTAAACTCCATATTCACTCACTCACTGCAAAATATAGCTTGATGTCAAAGTATTCTAAATGTGACTTACTACAAAACCGCTTGAGATCTAAATATTCTATATTAGATCATATGTGGCTTACTACAAAATAGCTTGAGGTCATAATATTTTAGATTTTACTAAAAGATTGTTTGAAGTAACAACATTCTTAGATGCCACTTCTTACAAAACAGCTCACAGTCATTCAATCTTAGATATGACAACAACATGGTAAACGTGATGTATTCCACATACCACTAATTGAAACAACATCCAAACACTGCAATTATCATGTCCAAAATCCTATATAAGGTGGATTAATACAAAATGAACGGAACCCGAATATTGTTAAATGTTTCTTTTAGAAATGCTATTTTTTATTTCCTTTCCCAAAGCATTGAACAGCTTTCTCTCATAACACAGTCAACTGTGCTGGCTTTCATTATGAAGAAAGATGCCATTTTCCTATTTGGTTCTGAAATTGTATGGCAAATTGAATCAGGAGAAATCTTCAATGTTATTTTTCCTTCTAGGAAACATCTCCGCTGTTCTGAGATACGACACAATTTGATTTGTAATTTGGAAACTTCCCTTGCATTCCGAGTATCTAGCTGTGGTGTTATATTACATGTTGTACGACTTCATGGCAGAGTATCTAGCTGTGGTGTTATATTACATGTTGTATGACTTCATGGCAGAGCTGGATAAAGCTGATTGCATCATCATGACTGTGATGACTATTCTACCCTCTCAAAAATAAGACCATGGTGGACCAGCGAACGAAATTAACACTCGCCCGGGCCATTTCTCCCAATGCTAAAGGTATCCTAATGACTAGTAGAAACTCATGTCTTTTGTTATTTGTATCACTATTCGAGCGAGATAGTTTTAAAGTTATTTTCTATCCCTGGTGGTCAGTGCTCCTCAGGTATATAACATCATGGCTTTAATATATTTTTTGATTACTAGTATCTGACCAAGATGGATATTAAATGAAACCTGTTAGTTGTATATTAAATGCACTGTACTAAGAAAACATTTAGTCTGTTTTACCCTTCTGTCTGCTGGAGACTTGCAGAGCTCTATAGTGTAGTGATGGATAGTAATCTAATGGGTCGGTTTTACATCCAATATTATAGTTATAGTTAAAATGCCAATTAAGAACAGCACACGAATGGCCTGTTACAACTATGATCACATTCATCTAACTCTATTCATTGAAGTTTAAAGATTGAAGAAGGAACTATATTTCTTTGGAGTTCTGTGAAATAATGCTGTCCAAGATGAAACTAGAAATGCATTATTCAAACAAGCTATAAGGCAGAGAACAAATTCTAAATAAAGTTGATGAGAAATTGCTATGCGTGTAGCATTTGTAGTCATCGGGAAGTTAATAATTCTGGACATAAAAAATGTTGTGTGCATATCAAGTGACGCTATAAGATAAGCAGAGCAACTTTGATGTAGCTATAAAATTATACATTTTAATCATAAAAGTACTTTCGCCGTAATGGTTCTGAGTTGAAACCTCAGAGGTCAGAGGTCAGAGGACAGAAAACCTCAATGCCGTGGAAAGCGCTTCTGCGTGTGGAGATTTAAAGTTTTGTATGTAGAGGTTAGAGTTTTGTATACAGATATTTAGGGTTATGTATGCAGAAATTTAGAGTTTTGTATGTAGAGGTTAGAGTTTTGTATACAGATATTTAGGGTTATGTATGTAGAGGTTAGAGTTTTGTATACAGAAATTTAGAGTTCTGCATGTGATTTAGAGTTCTGTATGTGGATATTTAGAATTCTGTACATGGAGATTTATAGTTCTGTATACAGATATTTAGGGTTCTGTATGTGGAGGTTTAGAGTTCAGAATGTGGAGATTGAGGATTCTGTATTTGGCAATTTAGGATGTTATGTCTGTATATACTGATGGACTTGTTGGGGTTATTTGCACCAACTTTTTCTTGTTTCTTAGTTGCTACACATTATCCTCCCATTGTAAGCAAGTTGTCATGAATTGTTATTGAAAATATTGTTAAATTGACACACAGATAAAATAAAACACTGACAACTGAAAAAAATGAAGTTAGTATTTAAAGATTGACAGATAATCTTGATATTTCCTTTTTTTTTTATTCAGCAGTTAGAAACTTGAATTACAGCAGGTTTTCAAGAGTGATGCAATACCATCCTGACTTATATACTTCGGCAATTGTCAAAAGAGACAAATGTCAAACAAAGGTTGAAGAAGTGTTTCCCACCTCGAGGCATCTCAGTATAACGATTGAATCTATCTCACTTATCGTGATCAACTCTTAAAGAAACTATCCCGCATAAAAATAAAAAATAAAAAAAATAAACAAACATAAAAAGTGACACACACACACACACACACACACACACTTCTATTCTGGAAGATTGGCATTTTACCACTGACTCTGTGAATGAGAGCACTTGAGAGTCCACAGAGAAGAAGCCTGGTCTTTTGTGGCCGCTGATAACTAGATAGACCAGCGTACATCCGTCAGAGGCAATCATGGTGGTATATTGGAGTAATCAGCGCCGCAGATTCCACGTTTCGGTCAATGGTATACAATAACGGTCGGAAACGCATTTCACCCCTCCGTGGCGGGCTATTGTCACTGTCGACACCGCCGGCCAGGTATATGCACGACTCTCCTGCGGTAATGACAGTATTCACCACCACTGAAAGTGATGATTAGGTTTGCAATAATGTACATGAATATTGGACATCGTAGATAAGACTACGGTGGAGAAACTGCGGAATCTAATTTACATTGACAGCCATCCACCGTGGTGAGGTGTTTATGGAGATTGAGAACGTGAAACGGAAACAGTTTTTGTCAATTTTCGTGTCCTGTCCTGTGATGACGTTTCCAAACTTCTGTGTAGTCGAGATGGCAAAATAGAACCTAGATAGTTGGTCTAGAATTTAAGAGAGATAATGTAAATTCTTTAGCAATCTCCATTAATTTGTGATAGCTACAACATTCCACCAAGATTGTTTGCCTTCTGAAAATGTACGTTTTCAAAATGACTTACATTCAAAATGTAAAATAATTACCGATTCTAGGCTAGTGGTTCGTTAATTACTCTAGTACATGTATCTGAATTGCATTGTTACCAAACCAATTGAAATATGTTGAGTTAAATCTGAAGAGGTCCAAAGGTGTTCCATTCATACAAGTGATTATGGAGTTTAATGTCGCTGAAGGAATCTTTCACTAATTTTTCGGCGATATTCATACAACTTACTGATGTTCTGATTAACTATAGATGAAGATTTATTGTATGTCATAAAGAGATAGGATGATAGATGATAAAAATACTTAATCATTGATGTGCAGAAATTAAAAAACAGATCAGTGTGAATAAGAATTATTTTAGATTTGGCATATTAAATTTAATTCAGAGTACGTTCAAGTTAAATCAATACTACAACTGATGATATAATTCATCAGTTTCTTAACAAGTCCTATCCGTATCAATGATAGAGTAATCCATTAGGAAAGTGTTGCTTTCAAACACGCACAACTAAACCTGAAGATATAATCCAACAATCTCCATTTAGAAATTAACACATACATGTACTAATACGAATATATTATTTAACTGATGATCACCTACAATATTATTACACCAACTCCTTCCCCACACTTACACATCTGATGATTGTCTCATCCTCATTGAGGTAATCTACACTTCTTGATTGTGAAAAAAAAACCTCCACCCCTTTTCAATATTTCACGTGACCCTTCCACACATCTGTCAAAGTCAATATGTGGGAAATATACACGTGACAATTGGGGAAAATTGCGGAATGCATCCACTCCGAGATAATGCTTTTACATTAATTAAGTACCGTATACACATGTGTCAATCGAACACGTCTTGTTGACTTGGACGATAAATAGTATCGCTATTCTTATGCTCGAGACACTGACAGCTGTCGGTGGATTTTTGTTAAAATTGTGAGTCCATAAATCACGCTGAATTATTACCAAGGTATTAACGAACAGACGTAGAAAGTTCCCACATCACAGCGCAATGACATGGTTAAAGACAGATCCTCAACAGAATCTCTGTAAAAAGACGATGATTTCAGTCAAGTTGTCAATTCGTAAGATATATAAAAGTTACACAGTAATGAATCGTGGAACATGATTAAAGTCTGAAAAATTCTCTGCATGTACAACACATCAATTGGAATGTAGCTCATCTCTCAAATACTCCTAAATAAGTACGTCACTTCTCAGAACTAGCGATAAGGTCATAACTTAAATGTAATATTCTTCGGTGCTCCTTGAAACATCACTTAATTTGTGATGAAGAATTAACTACTGAAAAGGGTTAGAGCAGTTTGAACATCGCATTTCATCTAAAATTGAAACTTGGCATATTTCTAAATTATGTAATATAAAAATAATTTAATATGGGCTGTTGTAATACAGCGAAAGGCCCTTAATCTGAATATTGATGATGGAATGCTGGTCACACAATGTTGTCTCAATAAAAAAAGGGACTTGCATTTGCCCTTCACTAGTGATACTATGTCTTACACGGATCATTTAGGAAATGCGCTAATGGATACAAACCAATCTGAGATGAGCTTCAATGGCAATTCTTTCTCACTTAAAGACATCTATATGACAAGTTTACAGCTGCATGTATCAAGTTGTCCATAAAACATCAACACTGCATAGATTGTAACATTGCCAAGGTCATTATAGAAGGTCATTCTCATGCATACAGCATACATAGCAATATCAGATTTAATGTCACTCTTGGTAGTTTGTAAACAAATTACTCCAAAATCTATGTACCACAAACATTATAATAGACAAAACAAATACCGACAGTACTTTAATAAATTGGCATCCAGAAATTATCTTATAAAATATATATGAAATTAACTTTCAACCTACGATACTGAAAAGTTTTAAACTAATAAAATGATACACAAGACATAATTAGATATAAATAAACACAAATTGTTGGCATTACAAAAGGAATTACCTAAAGTAACCTGCAACATCCAAAACAACTATGAAATAAGATGGGTTTTTTGTGGGTTTTTTTTAAAGACAATAAATGGTTCATATCTACATTCATATTAACTAGATGTCTGGTAATAAATAGGAATAATAGCGTAAAGCCTTTGTCTATTTGTGATACCACATGTTTATTGTCTAACATTACATATTTATCACAGGATAGCTAATCAGAAAGTATAGAAAATGTACCAATGAACTAAACAAATGGCATATTAAGCTGTTATCATGCAATACTAATAACTAATAAACATATTAATTGACACATACACGTCCTAATAACTCCTACATTTCTTTCAAATCAAAAGTCAAACCCGAAGATAAATGATAGTCTGAGTGAAACTTCCATCATGAACCGGAAACAGCCATTAAAAAGAGTTCTTAACTCGGACTATTTTCCTTCCAAAAGCCTACACAGTCGTAAGAGTGAAAATTATGATGCAGCTTTTAACAATAAGTTATTGATCACACAGTTCTGAATCTATTTAATAGCGTACTTTAATCCCTATTGATCAACCATTTTCTCCGTGCGTTATTATTAAATTTTGATTATTCAACATTGGGCATCTTGGATGGTTCGGAATTACAGTACAATAGCCTATATAAACTACACAAAACAATGCAGGAAGACTAAATAGCTTTTATTGTGCATATCAAAAAAGCAATTTTCCAAATTTTCATACAAACTAACATTCATAATGGTTATTTACGAGGGAAAGTAGTGCATAGCGGACATTACGAATGATATCGTACACAAAACCCTCGTTTTCTATAGACCACATTGTATCCAGCCATGTGTGCTCATAAAATAAATTGCCATAAATATTTTAAACAAAAAACATTTCAAGAATTTAATCATGTCAAAATATTATCATGTCAAAATATTATTTAATCATAAAAGTAGAAAAGGCTGAAAGCTGCTAGACAAGTAAAAAGAAAAATTGTATGTGATTCTATATTCTTGTCATTTCATAAAGTAATATTGTAGTAGATATAGATTGTAAAATCTTGAAGCCAGATGACAGGTTGAGAGATACCATTATGCTATCGGCCTTCTGATGTTGAGACAGTTTTAGTCTATAAGTATTATAGTATTAAAGGCATACTATCACACACTTTTATGAGCACGTAGCACTATATTTGAGTAATAAATGTAAACTACATTCATTTGTGATAGTCATCGTCAATTTTATATCGCCAAAATCC
>JAUTBQ010147459.1:0-14652 GCA_032361185.1 Lepetodrilus ovalis | reverse complement strand
GAAAACCTGTAAGTGGCTTCAAAGAGCAAGGCTCTAAGGGTTCACCTAAAACATTGATTGATTCATCCATTTTTTATCCTTAGCTATTTGCTATGATTATAGCTAAAATAGACAACCTTGAGGTAAAGGACTTTGTTTTTCTATGGCTTTTAAAAAAGTAGGTAGTTTAGTAACTTTATCAAATACGTTAGAGACATTTCCTCTTAAATATATCATCTATATGCTCTCTAATACTTATACTTTTTAGCATAGATTATAGTTCTGCTATAATGCATCTATGCATACACTAATCCTCTCTTTTATACTACTCTTTAGTACACTTTATGCTAAAGATATCCAACCTGTTGCTACACTCCAAGCCTCTGGTCTGGTAAGTGACTTTATAGAAGATAACGGATTATTATATGTAGGGACAGATGCTGGTATAGTAGATGTCATAGACCTCTTTAGCCAAAAGATAGTCCATCAGATAAAACTTGAACCACTCAAAACACTTATGGGAGACTATATACCTGTGCGCATACACAGTGTAGACAGGCATAATGGTAAAACCCTACTAGTCACTTCTGGCATCTCTGCATATCGTAATGTCTGGATACATGACGAGAAGAAACCTGACCATCAAAAGCTTACAAAAATCATAGATGAAACAAAGCACCTCATGCCCAAACGTGCCTTTTTTACAAAGGAAGGGAAAGTCATCCTTGGTACTATTGATTCAGATATTGTTCTTTACGATACCCATGAAGCCTATAAACTCTACGATAGTCACATCTCAGAAAGTGCTATGGGTGGCATAGCACTTAGTCAAGATAAAAAGAAAATGGTCATTTCAGATGAGAGTGGCGCAGTAAGACTCATAGATATCAACAGTTCAAGCATAGAAAAAACCTTTACTTCAGAACATGTAGACAACATATACTCTGTGGCATACGCTAAAGATATCATCCTCACAGCAGGACAAGACAAACGTGTAGGCATCTATAGCAAAGACAATGCTTTTCATATTAAGAGTGATTTTTTGGTGTATTGTGTGGGGTTAAGCCCTAATGGACAAATAGGCATATACTCTAGTGGCATAGAGCATGACTTGCAACTTTTCACCACCAAAGATGGAAGAAAAACAGACCGCCTTGTAGGACATCATGCCACACCTAGTAAAATACTCTTTATAGATGAAAATTCTCTTGTCTCTGTAGGGGACGAATATACCATCTACTTTTGGGTACTTAAGAAGTAATATCTTCTAACTTTTGAACAAACCAAGAAAACTCTCCTTGCATGGTAAGCACATCTTCCTCATCTCTTACATCAACGTGTACTACTATACTCGCCCTTCCCTTGCGTTCCAACTGATTTAAAAATGTCTCTTTTACTTTTTCGTCTATGCTTGCTACTGCGTAGATACTTGTTGTTGCTGGGTTTTTGTATTTAACGGTAGAACCACGAAGCAATCCTACTACTTTACCCACTAACTCAGGAAAAGCAAGCTGTAAATGCAGTCCTGTTTGAGTCTCTGCCAGTGCAAACTGTGCAGAAGCATGGATGCTTTGTATATGGTTTTGTACTATTTGCGTAGGTTCAAGTTTCAGCGTACCTTCTTCTTTTCTCTCTATGCCAATATGTTTAGCAAAGGGAATTTGTGTAACGTCCATAACTACTCCTTACTATCTGATCAATATTCTACCATTTATCCATTGTGTAATCATAATATTGAGCATCATCAAGTCAGATATCAATACGTATCGTTATAATCTACAAAATTTAAGGACTCCTATGACATTTACAACAACACAAACAGCCAAACCACAAACAGCTTCATTTTATAAAGATTTAGAATTTTCAGATGAAAGTGTAGTCATTACGCCTCTTCTTAGCAGTGACTTTGGAAAAGAGATACGCATAGCCTTCAAAGAAGGTCAAGTGATGAAAGAGCATAAAACAAAGTTTCCTATTACCGTGATGACACTTAGAGGGTCTATAGAGTTTGGTGTAGGAGAGGAAACATATATCTTAGATGAGGGAGAAGTGATAGCTTTAGAGGGGAATGTCATGCATGAACTTAAAGCTCTCAAAGAGTCTGTAGTAAGACTCTCGTTACATAAGGGTGACACAGTAGAGAGAGTTAAAGGCGTATTGAGCCTTTAATACTCTTTTTTATTTTACAGTTTTCTTGCCAGCTTTAATCCAGCCATTTTCTATACCATCTTTAAGCTCATAGACATTTTCAAAGCCCATTTGAGTCAGCCCTTCACCTAGAGACTTTGTACGGTTTGCATGCGCACAGTAAATGAGTATAGGCTCTTTTTTACTTTTTACTAAATGACCTAACTCAAAAAACCACCCTGCTAAATCTGGCTGACCATCAGGGGTGAAAAACATCATTTTATGTGCACCTTCTATGATGCCTGTTTGTTTCCACTCCATAGGTGTACGAATGTCTATTACAGGAATCCCCTGTGCTTTTAACTTTTCAAACTCAGCCATATCTACAGTTTTAAACTCTGCAAAAAGAGCTGTACTCAAAAAACCTGCTATTAATAAAAATTTCTTCATTTTTTTCCTTAGTTATATTTTCCGAAGTGTACTATAGAAAAGTTAATCTATTGTTTCTTACATACTTACTTTATTATTTTCATGCATCAAACACAGTACTTAAGTCAGCAAAGCCTTTTACTTCTATTGGATTACTTGAGGGGTCAGTAAAAAACATGGTATATTGTTCTCCTATCTCACCCTCAAATCGTATCATAGGTACGATAATAAAATCTACACCAAGATCTTCCAATCTTTTCGCAAGTTCTTTCCATACATCAAGTTCCAGAACTACTCCAAGATGGGGCATGGATACCATATGATTGCCAACTTTTCCTGTATTTTCTACACGAAAAGGTTGACCAAGGTGCATAGATATTTGATGTCCAAAAAAATTAAAATCTACCCATGTATCTGTACTACGTCCTTCTTTACAACCTAATACATCTCTATAAAATATTTTTGTTTCTTCTAAATTTGTTACATTAAATGCTAAGTGAAATAGTGACTTCATCATAACTCCTATCTTTTTCTAAAAAATTATAACACAGGCTTAGCAGTCTCACGCACAAACTCCCAATACCTATTGCCATTAAACTCAAACTCTTGTATGACTTCTAGCCCTAGCTTTCTTTTGTGTGCTTGGTAAGAGCGTGGGTTTATTTGGTTTACAGAGGTGACAAGTATCGGATAACGTTTTGCCATATGCCCTAGTGAGAAGTTAAATATCTCTTTTAATACCTCAGTGCCACGAACGGACTTATCTATACAGATAGGTCCATATTGGTAGCTATTATCTACAGAGAGTGTCTGCCCCATATATTCTAACTTTGGCAACTCTTTTTTATCATATGTTGAAACATCGCCCATTTAGACCAAAACTGCCATGATGCAGCCATGACATACGCCAACACTTCATCCCCCTCTTTAGCGATGAACAAGCCCTGTTCTTGTTCTATGAGGTCTGTGAGTTCTTCTTTTGTAAATGCTGTGGTAACAAAACCATCCTTTTTGTCCTCTTCGGCTATGGTATCAACTTGATACTTAGCATGGAGTTTTAGAGTAGCATCTATATCAGAGAGTTCGGCTATTTTATAGTGCATTTTCTACCCTTAAGTGTTTCATCATTTTTACAGTCTCTCTATCTATAGGTGTATCACGCTCTTCTAAATGAGAGAGTATCATATCAAATCTCTCTTTAGTAACATGCTGTCCAAACTTAAACTTACACCGCAAAGAGCTAGGCACTATCTTTATGACTGCAGTAGCCTTAATGGCTGTGTCATACTCAACATCACTAAAAGGTTTATAGCCACCTTCAGGTTGTAGCTTTTTCATAAGAGCTTCAAACATCATAGCTTTTTCTTCTCTACTCTCTACCATCTCTACTTCACCATCTATACTCACTGACTTAAAAAACTGAGCAGCAGGGCAAGCCAAACCATCTGTAGAGCTAAAAAATGATGCAATGAGTGCATAGTTCTGTACCACTGAGAAAGAAACTTTAGGATTTGATACGAGTATCTTCATCTTTTTATTACTCAATGCGCCATGTAAATAAATATCATCTTCTATACGTACAAAGTTTACAGGTACAGCATAAGGTTCATCATTGAGACTCACTGCCAAGGTACCATACTCCGTACTATCGAGTAACTCATGTATAATAGTTCTGTCTTTAATTTCAAAAATTTGTTTCATTTTTTCCTCTCACTTTATGCTATAAAATAACTTTATCTGCATTATAGTGCAAAGAGGAATAGATACAAATAAAATTTTATAAAAGGTACTACTATCGACTTACTGTCGCTTCTTTCGTACCTCCATATGCACCTATATTTATAATATCACCATTGGGATTAGGTTCGTCAGCCACAGACATACTTGGATCACCACTATCAATACTAAGACTATCTTTTTTCAAATGAAGATTAAAATCAGGATTATTTGTAGTCCAAAAGTCTGTTCCGTGTACTATAGAAACAAATTTCGGATTCGTTAATAGTGTATTATTCTCATTTTCACACCCAATTGTATCACTTGAAGTATTGTTCCA
The DNA here is from genome assembly GCA_032361185.1 of Lepetodrilus ovalis. Taxonomy (NCBI): domain Eukaryota; kingdom Metazoa; phylum Mollusca; class Gastropoda; order Lepetellida; family Lepetodrilidae; genus Lepetodrilus; species Lepetodrilus ovalis. The sequence goes on along the minus strand of JAUTBQ010147459.1, from coordinate 10,061 downwards.
AAAATTGTTATAGCTACAGGTTACTTTATTCACTTCTGTATTTTGTATATCTATACCATGAGCATTTGCTATATTATTGTTTCCTTTTACTGTATCTGTTATGATATTATTTATGATATGTGTAGTTCTTGATACAGTAGTCACTACAGGTACATCACTATAAAACCCCACATTCCCACCTATACGAATAGCCCCACCTATATTATTCACTAAAGTATTGTTGATTATCTTGGTTCCTTTTAGATTTTTCAGGTTTATTCCACCTGTTTCTCTACGATTTTCTTCGGTTCCTACATTACCACACTGATAAATAACATTATTTCGTATCTGTAGATTATTTGTATTGGATGGGTCTTCTGCATCTATACATATACCTGCACCTGCAGTATGAGAAATAATATTTTTCTCTAATATTACATGATCAAAAGGCATATCATCTGCATCACGTACTGTAATCTGAATTCCAAAGTTTGAATTACCTGTCTTTTCTATCTCACCATAAATACGATTGTTTTGTACCAAAATATGATTTGATGAGTCAAAGCGAACACCAGAGTTTGCTGTTACCAAAAATTGACTATTTTTGATGATGACACCATCTGTATATACCATATATGTACCTGAATGACCTACATGACTAAATACGACATCATCTACTTCAACATCTCTTGCAAAATTCGTAAATATTCCATCATCTGCAGTATTTTTGATATTCATATTACTAAAACGTACATGATTTACTATATGGTTAAAGTGAGTACCTACTATTTTAAAGCCATGATAATTATCTTGCCCATCCTCTACTTGTCTTTGTTCTGCATTGACCTCGTAATGTTGATGATATTTATTACCATCTAATGTAAAGTTTTTAAACGTAAGGTTTTCAATCGCAGAACTACGATTAACAATCAAAGGTGGTGCATTGGTATATATATCATAGGTAGCATTATATTCACCCCAGTCTGCCTCATCTGCAAGCTGAATAATTGTTATCTCTTTACCCTCACCCTCTAGTGTTGTAGTATTCTTGTCTATCACTATTTGGGTATTGATCTTATACGTACCTGCTTTAAGATATACAGTACCTCCAGAGGAAGAAATATCTTTCAATGCTTGATTTATCTGCTCCTCATCAGCTATACCATCACAATTATAATCCCCACTACCATCTGTAGCTATTATGATTTTCTGTATTCTATCACTTGTGTTAATGTCACCATTATTTGGCTGTTTATCAGTATTACCACATGCTGTCAAAAGCAATAGAAATATACTCAACAATACATATCTAAGACGTAGCATTATCATTTTATTAAACATAATTTATATCTCCTCTTTTCTGTAAATTCCTAATAATTAGAAATCATCATACCACTATAGCAAGATTTTATTACCTCAAAAAAGCTTAGAATAATTTATGTCATCTAATCATCAAATAAATTATCTTTTATCACATCCAAATTCTCTAAACTCGGTGGTACTTCATGCTCATTTATATACTCTTGTAAACGTCCATCTTCTGCCATATTTTTAGCCCAATTTTTAAGCGATTTACGTTCTTTTTCGTACTTCATGTATGGTACAGACATCCCACAACTCGTCTCCACTGCGTAGATGTCAAAAAGAAAGAGTTGGCGTATGTGTTTGGCACTCATTCCAAAGTGACTCAAGTACCCTTCAAAGCGTTCATTGCTCTTTTCTATGGGTTCTGCTTTACAAAAGAGCCTAACAATATTTGCATTGCCTTCAAAGGCATTAAATACAATGGTAAACTCTCCTCCAGCCATTGCATCTCTGTATGTACGGTTACCAGAACCTGGGAAGTCTAAGTAAAGTAGTGTCTGTTTGTCTAGTACTCTTATGCTATCGTAGCCCTTGGGAGAAAGGTTCACTTCTTTCCCACTAGAACTTGCTAAGTAAAAAAGCTTTTGTTTTTTAATGAACTCTATGTCTTTTTGTGTAAGTGTTTTGTATTGTTTACCCATATACAATCCTTTAATAAATTAACCTTATTGTACCAAATAGTACATAAATTTAAAATAACCCTTGACATTTATGTACCACTTAGTCTATAATACTTTTATGAATAACAAAATACAAACCCGTGGACGACCAAAAGCATTTGATGAAACAGAAGCACTTACCGCTGCTATGTACTACTTTTGGGAACATGGGTATGACAACACTAGTCTTGACAACTTACTTTTAGCCATGGGTATAAAGAAAAGTTCTTTTTATGCCACATTTAAAAGTAAAGAAGAGGTATTTTCACGTACTCTCGAACTTTACCGTGACCAAAACATCGTTTTTTTACGCACACTTAAAAATGATATAGGTCCTAAAAAGGCGATGCTCACACTTTTAGAACTTACCATTAAAGAACTAAAAGAGACAGGTAAAGTACGCGGTTGCCTACTCGTGAATTCTGGGAAAGAGTGTTACAACCGTTACACAGATTTAAGCCAACAAATAAATATGGAATTTAACTATATTCAAGACTTGTTTATAGAGTTTGCAAAAGAAGCACAAGCACGTGGAGAAATAACCAGTACAAAAGAAGCGAGAGTTATTGCAGGACGTTACTTAAACACACTCAATGGACTCATAGTCACCATACAAGCAGGTGCATCGCAAGAGCTTATAGATGATATTGTAGAAAGTTTAAAAGAGATACTAGAGTAGTGAGTTCTCTCACTTTTCTTGTATCTTTTTTATTGATTATTTTTGTACTAATCAGTACAGTATTATAAGAAGATATAAAGAGAAATATAACCCTAGGTGTACAATTTTGTACCAATTAGTACAAATAAAAAGGATAATTTATGAGCTTATTACATATACCTCCTGTAGAAGAAGCTACAGATGACTTAAAGGAGATATTTACTGAAATAGAAAGCATGATGGGACGTGTACCAAATGGGTTAAAGCTATGGAGTGTGAGTCCTAGAGCCCTCAAGGCTCAATGGGCAGGCATAAGAAGTGTACTTTCTCGTCCTAAAGAAGAGCAAAAACTCTATGCCATCATACGCTACCTCGCTTCAGATGAAAATGGCTGTACCTACTGCATAGGGTTAAACGGTGGAATGCTCATAAACTACTATGGTGTGTCACAAGATGAACTCATAGCTATGCAAAAAGCACCCTCTAATGCCCCACTAGATAAAAGGAATAAAGCCCTACTTATTTTTGCCATGAAAGCCATCAAAGATGCTGACTCTGTAAGTGCAAATGATATAGAACTGCTCAGTAAGTTAGGTATCTCTGAAGAAGAGATGTTTAACATTGTCCTCGCTGCCAGCCACATGTTTGTGGTCAATACCCTCTTTAAAACATTTAAAGTCGAACAAGACTAACATAAAATAAAAGGAAAAATTATGAAATTATTAACTAAAGTTACTACTATGACAGCACTGGTTCTAAGCCTTACACTTGGAGCAACTGCTGGAGACTCTCTCATCCCTTACACTGCACAAAAAGATGCTAAAGGGGAAGTAAAAGCCATTTATGACCAAGTACAAGGTGCATTTGGTATGGTGCCAGCTCCCATCTTACAACACAGTGTTAGTCCTGCCAATTTAAAAGCACTTTGGGCACAGTTTGCTGCGATGCACAATGAAAACTTTTCACAACAACTCCAAGCCATGATGCGTATGACCGTAGCAGCCTCAGATGGACTCGACTGTGACTACTGTGTAGGATTTAATGAAGGTATGCTTATCAATATGTTTAAGATGGACATGAAAGAGATAAATGCCGTTAAAAAAGATCCACATGTAGCCACTAGCCTTCAAGAGAAAGATAAAAAAATGCTCATCTTTATGGTAGATGCTGTACGTAATCCTAAAAAAGTAGACAAAGCACAAGTAGATGCACTCAGAAAACTAGGATGGACAGACAAAGACATCTTTGATGGTGCAAAAATGTCTACACAAATGGCAGCGATGACACTACTCGTAGATACACTTAAAATCCCTAGAGACTTTTAATCTCTGAGTAACATCTCTTTCTTGACTTCTAACCTATCAAACATTGCTAACATATTGTGATAGTCTTGATGCAAAGTGAGGTCAATGAGAGGTGCTTCACCGTTGAGTATAGCCACAGCCCTCATCACTTTTTCTTCTGTAAATATGTTAAACAGTGCTTGGCTATACTCTTCCCATACTAACTCTACATTACTCATATGGATGAGTTCTGCTACGATGTGTCCCATCTTATCGGTACCTGATTCTAGCAGTTCCAAGGCTGTGTCTAAATCTCCTAAGAGCAAATAGATTTGGGCGTTAAAAGTAAGCATTGTAAAACTATTTTCAAAAATAACACCTATGTATTTACCTACATCCAGTGTCTGGTCTAAAGACTCAATATGGGTTAAAATATCTTCAGAGTCATACTCTGAAAAGTGTAGCACCATATCACGTATACGTTTACCCTCATTTTTGTTGTTATAGACCATATCTTCTATGGGGTAGACTTCTGAGAAGTCTGGCACTATCATTTGACACGAGTAAAAGCCAAGATAGTTGTACTCTCTAAGGTATATTTCTTTTTTTTCTTTCTGTAAAATGGCTGTCAAATAGCTGTACTCATCTACACTGTTTTCACCTTCATAGTCCCATGGTGTATAGGCAAAACTTTTACGTGCATTTAAAAAACCAAAGCCTAGCTTTCCGTTGGAGTCTATAAAATGAGACTCAAGGTTAAAACTATCTGAGACTATGCTCATATCAAAAGTAGGCACTTCAAAAGTATCAAGATTTTCTAGCCCTCTTCCTTGCATAAGCTCCGTCATCGTACGTTCTAGTGACACTTCCAAAATAGGATGCGCACCAAAAGAGACAAATAACGTAGCATTCTTAGGGTTGATGAGCGAGATAGCAGTCACTGGGTATTTCCCACCTAACGTTGCATCCAGTACTTCTACGATGTAGCCTAATTTTCTAAGAGCCTGCACATCACTTTGGAGTTTAGGAAACGATGCCACCAGTTCATCTGGAAAAGTAGGCAGTGCATAGCCATTTTTGATAATCTCTATTTTGGCATGACGCTCAAAAATCTCACTCAGTGCTTGTACCTGTGCTTCTTCTGGTGTATTACCTGTTGCTAATCCATTACTCACATAGAGGTTACTCAAAATATTGATAGGGATATAGGTTTTCTCACCGTTTGATTGTCGTATGAAAGGCAGCGCTACTACCTTATCGGTATAGTCACTGTTATAATCTACCAAATCTGAGGCGTTCATCTCTCCATTTGGATTGTAAAGAGCATGGAGCTCTTCGTTAAGGTATGCACCATCAAACTCAAATGCTACCTCATCAGGGTAATACTTTCTATGGGGTAAATGAAAGTCTATAAAAAAGTTATTGGTTTGGAGTCTTTCTATGTATTCACCTAAAGCACTTGCCATAGAGGCTTCTGAAAGACTCCCTTTACCGTTGGCATAGATGTGATTGGGTGCTTCAACAGAAGCAACATTGACAGAGTAACAATGTGACAAAGGGTGCTTTTCATGTGAAAAAGTAGTCTCACAGCCCACAGAGCTCAAAACAGCTTGCATTTTAGATATAGACTCTTTAAGCGGTGCACTTTTTGATAGAAAGTTCATAAGTATTCTTTAGGTTTATTTGTTAGAAAGTATACCTTAAAGTGATTGCATTGCACATCTCTATTTTATCCTCTTTGCTATCTCATCATAGACGGCATTGTCTTCTCTTTTGCCCACAGACAGTACGACTACTATAACCTTTTCATCAACAACCTCATAGGCCAATCTAAAACCTGAGCTTCTTAGCTTTATTTTGTAAACATTAGAAAAACCACTCAATTTATCATGCAAGACATGTGGATTATCAAGTCTTTTTTTTAATTTCTTTTTAAACTGCTCTCGTATAGCAGAGTCAAGTTTATTCCACTCTTTTTTTGACTTTTTTATAAATATCAGTTCATACTTCATCTTATAAATCTTCTCATAAGTCCTCTATAGAAACTTTTACCATATCCTTTTCATCATAGTCAAGTCTCTCTCTCACTTCTTGCGCTAGATGATAGTCATCTATGATGTCCATCATACTCTCATACAATGCACTTGGTACTAGGTAGGCACTAGGCTTGTTGTGGTTGAGTATGGCTACAGCTTCTCCCCCTGCCTCTTCTATAAGAGAAGAAGGACTTTTTTTAAGCTCAGAGATACTAGCAGAATAGTTCGATAAAATCTGTGTCATAATAAATATCCTTTTTAGTACTTAATTTAGTACTATATTAGCTACTTTTTGTAATTTTGTCAAATTCTCATACATCAAACTATTACCCCTCATCCCCTATCATCCAAACACCTTTTTCCATAAAGCTAGGTATGGTCTGTCTTTTTGCTTTGTTTATGAGGTTTGGGTGTGAGAGTTTATGGGCTTTTGCGTAGGCATTGAGTGTGACTATCTTCAATCCTTTTAAGTATGCCAGTCGTTTATGGTAGCTGTTGACTAATGCTCTGTAGATTATCTGTTCCATTATCTCTGTCTTTTCCAGCCTGTTAAACTCTTGAAATGCTTGGTAGTACTCTTGTCTGTCTAAAAAACGTATATTTATAGGCACATACTCTTCTCGTATGAGCAAGTAGTTGTTCAAGCTTCGTCCTATGCGTCCATTGCCATCTATAAAAGGATGCAAAGTCTCAAAGTCAAGGTGAAATCGTGCTATACGTTCTACTATGTTCGCAGACGCATCCCCCTTGTACCGCATAAATGCTTGCTCCAACCCTTCTGCTATCTGCGATGGTGCAGGAGCTATGTGATTTCCCACTCGTACATATTCATCTCCCTCTCTAAACCTACCTGCTATATCATTGTTGATGTTAGAGATGAGCACCTTATGTAAAAACAACATCATCTCAGAACTTAGTGCTTTGTCTTTGGCATTGTTGTCTATATACTCAGTGATGCGTGCTAGGTTCTTGGCTTCATGTATCTCTCGTTCAGAAACATACCTGTCCAAGTCTATCTGTAGTAGGATTTTCTCTGTCTCTTCTATACTGAGTGTTGAGTTCTCTATAGCATTAGAGTTATACACCTGCTCAAAAACTTCTGTTTCAGATATTAGTTTGAGTAGTTGCTCTTTACCTATGGCGTGTTGGAAGTACTCTTTACGTAGAGTGTCAATTTTAGTGGTTTGTTTTTTCGTTAACATAGAAGTATTTTAACATATTTTAATGATAAAGTAAATAAAACCGTTAAAATAATGGTTATAATTAATATTTTAACGATATTTATATAGGATGTGCCTCGTAGGCTCACACCCACCACGGAAGGTAATGAGGATACATTCTCAGTTATGCCGTAAAGGCTAAAGAAGTATAGCATTGGCATCACCTAACCCCTAACTTCCCAGCTCAGCCAAATCTCTATCGAGCATCACGTCCTTACCTTTAAGCGTAAAGATGCGACTTCCCACTTCACTTTCTACCAGCAACTCATTCATTATAAACTCCTGTATATTTGAGTTATTATAATGTAATAAATATGTTGTAGGTAAAAATATTTCAAATTGACATATTTTAAGTCATAGTAGCTTATCTACTCTTCTTCATCCAACCCATCAGGCAACTCCAACGCCTCTATATGTCCCAACGCAGCTGCCCCTGCGATGCCTTGGAGTGAGCCATACATCTCAGTCGTGTTTTGTAGTACACCATCTATGAGCTTCTGTCTGCGTTTCCAGCTTGCCATGAGAGAGCGACGTTCTCTATCTAGCTCTGTTTGCATAGTCATGAAGCCTTCTACTATGGCGTTTAGTTGCATGCTAAACTCATTACCCGTAAGATAGTTGTAGAGTAAGGACATCTTGTCTGACTTGTTGTCTTCACGTTGTACTGTTTTATGTACACGTATGAGGCTCTCACGCAGTAGGCTTGCCGAACCTTTGAACTCATCTAGGCTACATACCCAGATGCCATCTACAAAGCCCATTCTGTTCATGTCATTAGGGTAGACAGAGGTCACTAGCACACCCAAGTCTGCATTTACCTTGAGCATGTCTTGTTTGAGTTTGGCTATCCAGCCGTCACTCCATGCCTTCGTATTCTTAGACTCATAACAGATGACCCCACAGTTTTGTAACTCTCTGGTGTGGATGGTCTGTATGCAGTCTGCACCAAAGGCACCTTTTTTCACCTCTTCTATGCTGTCAAAAGGAAATTGGGTTGCCAACCATGACTCGATGATAGTCTCCAGAGACTCACCCTGTACTTGCATGGAACCTTGTTCTGATTTACGTTTGGCATCTTCTATACTTTTTGCCATTTGGGCTATCTGCTCGTCTTTGGCTTTAAGTTCAAGCTCTGAGGCTTCGCGTATTTCCTTGAGAGCTTGTGCTTTAAGTTCTTCAGCTTGTTTAGAAAGTTTTGCTTTCTCTTCAAGTAGTTGTGCATTGAGTGCCACCTGTGCATCGGCTTTGACTTTAGACTCTACCTCTGTCATGTCACGTTTTAGTTTTTCTATCTCTGCTTTACTTTTGTTGAGCTCTTGTACCTGCTTAGACTTCTCTTCTAATTCACGTTGTAAAAGTGCCATAGATTCACTCTGCTCTGCTACAAGCTCTTTTTTGAGCTCGTCTTGGAGCTTAACACGCTCTATACGTAACTGCTCTTTAGTAGCTTTGCGTAGTTCTTCATCAAACTTCTCTTTTTGCTCTTGCATAGAAGTCTCTTTGGCTTTGAGTGCATCTTCTTTGCTTTTAAGGGCATCAAGGTGTATTTTGTACTGTTTACGTGCATCATCTATTTCAGCTTGAAGTTTCTTTTTCTCTTCAAGCTGTTGTGACTTAAACTTCTCTTCTATCTGATGGTAAAATATCTCATCAATATCTATCTCAGTAGCACAGTTAGGGCATTTTATGGTGTTTATTGTGGACATTTTAGTTCCTAGATTTGTATTGGGTATATTTTATCGTAATAAATCTAGGAGAGGTGAAAAAGTTTCAAATTGACATATTTTTGAGTTTATAACTCTATTTGTATCGCCACTGTAAAAAGTACAAAATAATCTACGTACCCTAAAAATAGAAAGCGTAAATATATATTTTCACGTGTAATGTAGAAATGAAAAAACATCTGACGCCTAGAATATATCATTGTTATGTTATTTTTAAGGTGCTAACTGACCCATTACCTGTGTAGAACTAAAATTTAAGATAACGTTATTCTAAAACTTTCTAAAGATTGAAGTGCCTTTTCTTTATTTATTTTTATATCTGTATTTGAGTGAATACATACTAAACAATCTTCAATTTCTTCATATAGATTATTAAGCTTATCTACTTGTTCATAGGTTAAATAGCGTTTTTTCTCTTTATCATAGCTCATATACATAAGTATCTCGCGTATTGCATCTACTTTGTATATAAAATTTATGCTGTTTTCTTCTATTTTTGAGTCAACTATTTTTTCTCTAGCAAGAGTAATTTTATCTCTTAATATATTTTTAAAATTTGTTTCATTTTGAACTTTTGCTTCGTTACTACTTGCCCAAGAAAACCAAGCAGAAATAAGAGATATAATAATTGCAAATATGGATACGGTTGTTGCTAACATAGCATTACTTTAATTCTCAGTGAGTAACGAGTGAAGATACTCTACTCTTTCCATCATTTTTTCTTGATGTATCTTTCCTTTTGGAGTACTAATATCAATACTTACCATTTTTTTAAAGTTATCTAATCCAATTTTATTTGCGAATACTGCGAATGCTTCTGTTAAAAATGATGAACCTAAAGAAACCTTGGTCCCATCAACATTAATTACTAATGGTATCCCGTCACCATAGTATTTTTCTAAAACTTCTTCTCTAAATTCCTCACCAGAATGTTCACTTATTGTTCTATATCTAAACCCTGGGTACTCTGTAAACTCTTTTGCAAAATCATAAACCACTGGTTTATGTTTAGCTTCTCTTCTTATTTCTTTCATTTTAAACTCCTGATGTGCCAACACTCATTCAGACAGGGGACGTTAAAGATTCCCAGTTAAAATAAAGAATAAGTGAGGAACAAATGAAACATACAAGAGAGTT
>JAUTBQ010147448.1:0-14654 GCA_032361185.1 Lepetodrilus ovalis | reverse complement strand
AGTATATCATCGACAAATCCATCATTTTCACAATTAATTCTCAATTAATAAAAAAAAAAAGCAATTTGATTTACTTTAGAAACATTATTACATCAAGGTAAAACATTCTTGCAGTTGCATTGTGAGGGAGGGTACTACCATGATGTAGCAGGGTGTGATATTATAAGAATCCATCATAGGCGGTCATATGGGATAGAAAAAGTACACCTGAGGTGGTGGAAAATTCTACCAGAGACGAAGAGTTTCTGGTCGAAATTTCCACCACCGAAGGTGTACTTTTTCAATACCACGTGACTGCCTATGACGGATTGTTTTTCTCACATACTTACTAAGAGAAATGAGCATACTGCGAGCTCTGACAAAAATGGCCGAAATATCAACTTCTTTATTACACACCATTTAAAAAAACTAATCACGCCAGGTTATTAATAAAAAAAAATTACACTTTAAACAGGTCACAAAATCAACATTCTGCTTGTTTTTAAAGAAATATCAGAACACTCCTACAGAAGATACTGATGCTGCTTGCATCTTGTGACAGGCACAGAGGTATTGCCGTTGCTACGTGTAAGACAGTTGCTAGAGTAGGACAGGGATATCCCACATGGGCGTATCACATGGGCTAGCTCTATCCCGCATGACCGGGTATGTGAGAAAAGATGTTCCTACTGGTCTTGGCCAGCGGGGTTACCCCTTTGGCTCAGTCGGTAGAGTGTTGGACTGAACAATCCAGCAACTCAGGTTCGAATCCCAGGACCAGCATGGTCCTGTGACATAAATTTGTATTTCTGTTAACAGAGACAAAAGCAAGCAAGTTACTAACAAATGTCATGAACAAAATCTTACTGTTGAGGTTGAGCTGTTCGAGATGAGGATGATTTATTCCCTCGGTAGAGTTTATGCGATTATGACTGAAGCTTGCGACCTGCAGATATGGCAGTTCTTCCAGGCGAGCGCTCGTCAGCATGTTTTCATCGGCTTTCAGCGTCAACAGATGTGTGAGGGCACTAAGAGATGAAATATCCTTCAGGCAGTTCTTTGACACGTCGATGTAGCGCAGGTGGATGAAATTCTTCAAAATACTGATGTCTGTGATTTCGCTAAAGACATTGAAAATAATAAATCAATAAAATATACGCACATTTCGTAAGTGGCTGATGCACATTTGGAGGTACCGGTACCCATTTCAAATGCATTTGGCATACATTTCGCATGCACATGTAGATTCAACGAGAATCATACTAAAGGAAATTTTGTCCTAAAATAAACATGCATCTTCTAGCTATTAATTAACAACTTGTATGTTAAAAAATGTTTAAACATTAATCTCACATGTCAATGGTGACATAAAATCAACAAGTTATCTCCCTTGCGCAAGACGGTATGAGGAATCCAGATAAAAGTTTCTTTTGTTAGCAACAGATTGTACATAATATTTTCAGAGGAGAACCTAATATTAAATTTTATATAAAAGCATCTACTAACAATTTATTCAAACTGATAAATCAAAATATTTTTAAAAATTAATTCATGAGATAATGCATCATGCATGGTACAAAATCATACAATTTGGAATTTAACCGAAACGTTTAACATAATTATTATTATGGTCTTGATTGAAAGGGCTGAAACCCAAATGTCCACTGGTCATTTAGATCTACATCTCTGCAGTATAACATATACTGACCAGTCACCTACCACACCAACTGGCCACTGCTCTACCATAATATTTATCACCCAACATACTGGCTTCAACAGCACAGGAAAAATCAAAATGTATGACCAAGTGATATCTACTAAGGAGATATAACTTGACCCATATTTCAACTGGCTGCAGTACCATTGTGATGTCATCACTATCCGTTGTGATGTCATAGCATTCCAATGGCTATGACATCACAATGCAGATGCACAACAGTTTGGGTTTTTTTCCAGTAAAACTGTTAATGAAGTGCTATTTTTCTTCTCAAATTACTTAGAACATTTGATATATTGTGTGATAAATAATCTCACCAAAGCGTCTTTTGATATGAAATATATCTACTTGTTAGCTAATAAAAGCTAGTAAAATATAGTCTCACAGCAAGTCTCATATTTGTCTTAGCAACTAGAATATATTGACATTGTATAATATTAAAAGATAGTTGAGTTGGGTGAAATAATTCTGCACATATTCTTCTCTGGTCACTAATAATAATTAGCCACTGGTCTATACGGTGTACCCACCGGTCATGAATGTCCAGTCTGACGTAGGCGTGCTGAAGTCCGTTTCCAGTTTTACATAATAACGATAATGTTTCCGCCATCATGTCATTTGTTAATGGATTAGCTGGGGGCTTCTGGAGAGAGAAAAACAATGTTCAAAATATTGTTCTAGATTTAAGCAAATTCCATCAATGACAATGTAGAATATGTTATGATTTTGTAACATTGAGGCTTTGTGTCACTATGACCTAAAAGGAAAGTTCACTTGATGGGATAATGAGTATTAATTAATATACGGTAAATCATTTAACCATGTATTCGATCATATACACCATAAATTTCTCCCATTTCGTTTGTTTCTGGTGAAGTTGGTTGAGCAATCCATTTCATACATCCAAACATCGAACAGCTGTTGAAACATGTAAACAAGTTCTTTCTAAACATACAAACATATATTCCAATGAATAAGAAGAACGTTAACTTCTGCATTGGTAAGTTTTCATATGAAAAGGTAACATTATAGAAGAGTTAAAAAGGTGTATTTACCTCTTCTTCTTCCTCCTCGTCGTGTTCCGCTTCGTTTTCATCGCGATCTTCGTCGCCAAGATCACGTTCTTCATCTTCTACATGCTCTTCTTCTCCCCCATCGCCTGTTGCATTCTCTTCCTCATCGTATGTCTCTTCTCCTTCGACTTCTGACATCGTAAACTACTCTTTATCTGGTCAAAAACACAACGAAAAACAAACTGTCAAATAGCAGACAGCTAAACGTGTTGACTGAGAAAATGGCGTCTCGTTGCTATGGGGACCAAGTCGCCGAAAACGCCCATTTGCCAACAAAATTGACTAGCCGATCACAGTGGCGTGGGTTTGGGTCCTGGGAACATATGCCTGTGATTCGTTTCAATTTTTATCGCAGATATTTGGCACAATTTACCAAATACATCAAAATACCGACTCCTTTCGAGATTTCACGAGACTAGCAGAAATCATCCCTCGGATCGAAGAAGAGAGGTAAGCTCATAGAAGTTTTAGAACTTCCCAAAAGTTTGTTTTATGACCTTGTTATGTCATTTCAGAGAGGGAGAGTACAGATAGTCTATTAGATGCAACTGAGATATTTCCTCAACTTTGTCTTCAGAGTTTATTAGATAAAAGTGGTTGAACGTGGGCTAGTTTTTTTTGGGACGTTTTCCAGCTTTTCAGCCTCAAACGTTTTATCTGATACGGTTCAAAGCTCACGGGGGCGTGCGCTCATGGCATAGAGTTAGTTTTCAGCGCTCATGATATCAAACTTCTCCTATTTTAGTAAATGATTCGGGTCGAGTACTTTTGCTATATATGATAGTGTTTATATTATGTTCTTTAAAAAAGACACGCGACTCTCTTCATGTTTTATGTAGAAGAATGACAGATTTTATATCACTTCCACGTCTTTGAAAGTGGGACGAATTTTAATAGATTTGTTGTTTACCAGTTAATGGACCTTTCTCAAGTATATAGAAATATATTTCATGTGAATATTTAGTCATGTTGACATATTTACATAAACCATAGGAATTTCTGCGAGGATGGCATTTTTGCTTGTTTTGTGTGTTTTCCAATGTGTACATACATATTGTTTGATTGTGTGGACAACATTTATGGAACGTTTGTATTGACCTTATTTGGTTGCTATAATTACACTATTGTCAATATTGATTTATTTTTTTGCTCTTCGGGTATAGAATTCACAAATGGAAAAGGAAACAGTACATGTCCGAATTATTGAGAAGTACTTAATGATCTGTTTCTAAAAATAATACAACTATAGACGCAATTTAGCAAAGTTGTATAGAAAATCAGCCCAGGTATGTTGTAAAAATGTGCAATGTATTTGCAAGCACGTTCATAGACCATGATTTCAGGTAGAAATCCTATAAAAGATTTATTCTACTTTTATTGATTGTGTAGCATTGCCTGCACAGTTATTTTGGTTGCCATGGTAACAACCGACATTATCCCTCCTCGCAAGCTCCAACACGACTTAGATCTGTGGAACAGCTATTGTTTGCGTACCAGCTCAATAATTTTCTTTCACATGAATTGAACCTTGCATATTGTTTTTTGATAGGTTGTTGGATTGCCATAGAAACCATGGTCCTTTGTTTTCAAATTAATCTATCATTTCTGTCTATATATTTGGCAGTGCACCAAATCAGCTATTGTCAAACTTGTGGTGTTGGCCTAGTGAGGGAATGTCATTTTTAAGATTATTTGGGACAAGTCTGGCATTTAACAGCTTGCCTCAAGTAGTTATGATTTACAAAGTACCCGGTTTAGCTCTTGGCTAGTTGCTATTGGTAACTTGACAATATACCACAGCAAGTATAGACTACAGATCACTAGAACAAAATCTGACAGATATATTGGCATACTCAATACAAAATACCTTCCTTACCATTTAGAGAAAAGTAGTATGTTATTTTCTTGCCTTGTCATGTTTGTGGGTGTGGCTTTAAAGATCATTACTACTAGTGAAAAGATTCAACATCAATATTTACACATAAAATTGTTTTAAACATCTCTTTAATTAACTAATGCAGTAAATATTTATTAAATTGATAAATTGTATCCTTTCTAGAAAAAAGACTCATTGATGTTTTAAATACATCAATTAAAGAAAGATCTCATTAATTATCTAATTCAGTAAATATTTATGTAATAATTAATTGTATTATTAAAAAAGATGATACAAAGATTAATTAATTTAAGAATTCATCATCGCCCTGCACACAGTCACCATTCAGGAAATACATGTCCTGGGATGTTTTCAAACCGAGCTGATCACCTCTGAATATAATGCTTACCTTTTCATAAAGTTCTATAACCATATCTCCAGCACAATAGGCGGGTTTTGTGAATGATCAATTGCGCGCAAGGCCCCCGGTCTGTATTTACCATTGATTTCTATTAATTTCATCATTTACTTAGTATTTGACTTGTAGCCGGTATAGCAACTCTGTATTATTTATGCATGCCCAGCCTGGCACATTGTGCTGGTTGCCATGGATACCACCCATTTTCCCAGGTAGGGTGAAATTGTGGTAGTCTAGGGGGTTGGATTAGTTTAAGGACTGGGAGGGTCAGTCACGGTGGTTAGTGCCACCCACAGCCGGTGGTCAGTCAGCCAGACCAGTGTGTGCACGGACAACCGGATGGACGGATGGACTAGTCGGGATATTCGGCTAGGCCTTTTCGAAAGGTAACTTGGAGCATAGTTTCTCTTACGGAGACTTGAGTGTCTTGTAAGCTATAGTGTTGTCATGGTTAACTGAACGAGCCATTGGAAAGATTATGATAAGGAACTTATACAGGTGTTCATATTAGAGATGTTATCTTTGACTATATTTTTGGATTTGTTGCTTTTTTCTTTGATATTTTAAAATCTCAATAATGCTGGGTTAGTTAATTGTTCGTTATGAACTGAAAGGGCAATCATGCAAGACAACTGTAGGTAGCAATTAGAGAATGTACTTAGTAACTCTAGATAATTGATTTTTCCTGACATATTTTCCATTTAGTATGTAACAGCTGCTTGAACGAAAACTAGATAGTACACTCCTGTTATTAAACAAACTTAACTATATCAATAGAAAGGACTTTTCAAGGGTAAATTTACCATAGTTGCATAAGAAAGTTATTTATGATTTAATATTTAGTAAAGTTAATGCCTTTGCTTGAATTATTGGCTAGCCTTTTGAAGTAAATGTCAAACATTTTGATTGAAATTCATAATTATATTCAGACATATTTCAGATGCCAATACTTTATTTGACATTTTGTCGCATCATAGATGTCAGAATAATGTGAATGCTTTTGATATTGTTGTCAGTGTTATGGGACTGAAGGATTACGTGTATAACTGAACAGAGATATTTGTCAGGATTATATTATTACATGTACTTGGAAGGAATCCAATAAATAACACCATTTTTTAAAACTTTTTATTTTATTTTATTAATGTCTGCACAAATGCTGTAGATTTAAATATGTCCAACCCCTTCTTTATGTCACATATATCAGTGTATCACAATCTATTTATTGTTTTACAAACATGTAGATTACGTTTTCATATCGGTTTGTTTTATGATATCCATGTAACGATAAAAAGGCTAAAATCATATTGAACTTATTACATAATAAATATAACATAATTATACGCCTACTTTTCATTGGTTTATTCTTTAGAATGCTATAATAAAAGTCTTATTAAATGACATCATTAAGTGCATTGAACCCCCATATAAACTCCCTGGGGAGAATGCTAATCAGAACATAACTTTAACAACCACTCTTCAAAATAACATCTTGTATGTTGACTGTTCAGACAGTTCTCCATGGAGTATCATTGGGAGATCTGAAGATATCAAATGATAGTGTGGTGGTTAGTGCTTCGGATTACGAACTGTTTGGTACTGAGTTCAGATCCTGCACATTAACTTATCCTGAATGCATAAGGTGCAATGTATTTATACTGTACTGTAGTCGTCATCCTTGGTTGTTATGCATTATCGGAGCTGGTGCTAGCACAGTGGTTTGTTGTTATTTGTTGGAGCTAAAGGTCCCGAGTTCGACCCCTCTGTGGATACCTGGTACCAATAGAAGAAGAAATTACCTTCCGATGTGATAGAATATATGCTGTGTGAACTCTGCAGCTCAGTTGTCAATGTCATCCTTGGAAGTAGTTCGAGATTCCTCTATCCCTCCCTGCTGACCATAAGATACTTTTTATATTGGTATGGCTCAGGGGTTTATTAGTTCTAAAACATGCATAATGCTAATAGATCAACGTATCCATCTATGTAATCGGCCCGAGAATTTATGTTTTCAAATATTCATACTTTTTCATGGTGCCAGTTTGCTATCATCACGTGACAAAATCTCGCGACCTGTACCAAGATGCGCATAAATCCGTGATGTCGGGGGTCAACGTGTCGTGTGACAATAACATGGGTGAGGAAAAAATATCATTTTATTAAGAAAGATGCTCTCAAGCCCCATCCTGATGAACATACCTATCAAGATACCTTGGAAGGGGCAGCGGTAGTGCTGCAGTGGTAGAGTGGTGGAGTTCAAATCTCGTCATGGGGTACCAGCATCAATGCTTGTGGAAATTACCTTTCCAACATGATCATGATATGATACACTGTTTATGCAATGTTAATGCAGTTATCATCCTTGGTCTGTCAGTACCAGCTGTGCTTGCAGGTTTACTGCAACATTCAGTGCTACAGATGTTGCAGGTTTCCTCCTATCATAATCTCACAATAAGTTATGTTGATATCAGTGAAAGATTATTTAATTCCTCACTACCTGAATGACAAAACATGTATATTTATTATATTATTAGATATTAATTTGTCGATAAATGATACTGGGCAACAAAGATTTCATACCACATTGGTAAATACAGATTTTAAAAAGTCATCCAGACTTTTAAAAAAGCATAAAATTAAATAATAAAAGATTCAATAAAGAAGGTATCATTTCCATTCACTGATAGAAGCTTCCTTTAGATTAGTGTCTGTATGTCATGTTTATGAATAATAATGACGTATCTAATACTGTTTTTATCCTCTAATACAAAGTCCTATATGTAAATTCCTGTTGATAATGAACAATGACAAGACCATGTGGATGTAAATGTTTATTTTAAAAACAATTTTACATCTAAAATAAAGATTGTTCTAAAGTTTCCATAGACACAGACAGGCAGGTAGATTAGAAGTCTATTCCATGTCTATAAAACATGATATCTAATAAAAGACTAATACTATTTTTGCCCTCTTCAACAATGTCCAATAACACATACCTGCTGATTATGAACAATAATATATATACAATATAAAAACCCGTTTCTAAAATTCCTTGAATGTGCTTTGGGGTAATGACATGTTTGTTTAATGATTTGTCCAGAAATCTTTGTCAACAAAGTTCTTGAGGGTATGGATTAAGAACAATGGTGGGTAAATATTTACATTTCACTTTTTTCTTTTAAAGCGCTATTCCCCCTCAAACTTTCCATCCGAGTGTCTGACACTGTTAGCGACCACACCAACTCATTAGGCGAAACAGACGAAATTCCTCGCATTATGAATTGTCACACTAAGCATAATTAGTTTGGCGTTTTATCTCCTCGTTCCATTTTCCCATGCAGTAATGCGATGCTCAAGTTATCTGCTTTTAGATATAAATGTATTAAGAATGCTGATTCTTCATAGAGTGGAGTTACAAACTGCCTGTTTTTTGCAGACTGTTGCAAATTTGCTTAGATTCTTGAATGTCTCTCTTTTTTATCTGTGTAAGTCTCTTTGAAGTTTTTGTTCCGTCTCGAATACTGTCCAGATTTTCCTGACATATTGTGTGAATTATATTACTATTAGTTAAATGAGGTTTTTGGAGACATTAGTCAGCTATACAGTTCACAAGTAAAGAGAAAAATAATAATTGAGCCACAGGTTCTGATGGGCACTTGGCATTTTGATTTCAACAGGTCAATGGCTATGCCACTTGATAGATTGTTTGGAATATTTGAAGGGATGTGTGTTATGGATGGTGGTGGTGCTGTGGGTGTGGACAAGCTGGAGTTGGTGGAGCTGTGGATTGTGTACACAGTAATCTACTCTTAGTTCAATGAATTAATGCCAATTCAATAATATAATTTCATTTTGGGGGGAAAAAAGTGGAAAAGTTGGCCCAAATAAAAGTAATACCAAAGCTGGGTAGATTTACACAAATGTTCAGCTTGATCTTTTGGCTATTGTGAAGAAGTCAGAGGTTTACCACAACTTTGGCAATGATGGACTTTGCATGATCTCATAAGCTGGCCTTGGTCCTTTAGGCTGAGAGCTCTAACTAGAGGATAAACTATTAAACAGTTTTTGCTGTCGTTTGCCAGTAGAGCATGGACAAATCAAGTGTTGGAATCTGTGGAAACTAATAGTTGAGCTTTTTGGTTGTTGTTGAAGAGGAAAGTGGCTTATCCGAGTACAAAAATAATTATATTTTCTTTTTGCATTACTCCACATTATAATTGTCCTTGTACCTTATAAGTTGTAGTTGTACAAGGAATTTAAACTTTTATGACTATTGTTATTTATGATATGCCATTTTTAAACGGTTCATACAAAGATTTGCACATCAGATTTTACATTCATACCTCAATGAAGGTAATAAAAATTACAGTCAATTCTTATAAATAAATTACTCAACAAAATGATGGGGAATCATTTGATTAAAAGGCTAACATGATTGCATCAATGTAGTTAGGATCAGCACATTAATATTTTGAACGATCTTTTTCTGACGTCAAGTATAGATGACGTCATATATATGTGACGTAACAATGCCACCTAAGAACATTTCATTCATCGAAGTATGAATGCAACTTTTGGGATGACGTGGACCAATCAGATTATTGGATTGACAGTAAAGATATTTATTGTCCTGTAACCTTAATTCATATAGAATATGAAAAATTTGTGATAACTATCGCGTGTTTGGGATTAGGGGCATCAATGGGTGGACAAATAAAACGTAAGTAATCTCAGGTAGAAGTTTGTTTGACCATTATCTATAGGTAAACCATCAGTGATAGTACGCCTTTAAAGAATTGATTCTAGGAATTTAATGCCACTATACATGTCATTGCTAAATATATCCTTACTACTCATATATCAGTCTTGAAGCAGCTTAGCTACTAATGGCCGACATATGTAACCTGTTTAACAAAATTATTTATTATCCATTTTTTGTTAGATATATTTAGCGATTGCACAAAACATGGCTTCCTTGGGATTCATTCAACATGCAAATGTAATCAAGAAGTACAATATTTAATTTTGACCAAGTGCCAATTTTCATTTACTCATCTCCAATGACCATAGCCATGGTTGATTATGTTATAATATTCTTGTTTTGCATCAAGTGCAAGGCTATAGTTTGTTGATGTAAGCACGTATGTGTTAAGTACGTATACATCTGGAATGATAATAATGTGCACATCTCTCTCACTTGTTGCTGTTTAAACAAAATACCTTTCACATCAAATCAGATGACTTCATACTTTGAATAGCTGTGACAATCTTGTTGCTTTGCCTAGATAAGTATAACAACACTTGTAATATTATGTTACGTCCAAATTGTATAGTTATCTGCTTTGAGCTTAGGTTGGTGATTACACTAGAAGAATATGACCCGCAATATGTAGATATGAGTAAAGTGAGATATATTGTAATATATACAAATATCACAGGAAGACATGTCCGCCCCCATTTGTCGTCTAAGCCCTGAAAGAAGTCATCACAACACATCCATGGATTTTAAACTTTATTAGAATTCTACATAATTTCTACAAAAGTCGTGACCCCTGATGTTTCTATGAATGCAAGAGGTAAATTAGTATTGTAAATACACTAATTATTTAATCGCATTCTCTCGCGATTTATCACATTCTGGAAATTTATGTCCTCTCAGGCAAGGCAAGTACTATGTCAATATTTCCTTTAAATATTAAAGAGGAGATGCAGCATTCTTGTTTATATAAACATGGCCAGATATTCATGTATTTTTTTTGTGTTAGCAAAGTTCATACCAATGATTGTTACATTTCGTAAACTCCTGCTAAAGGATTGGGGCGTATGTTATGCTAAGTCATATATTTGTTTCTTTTTCGAAGAATTGAGAATTTCAAAACACTGTATAACTGGTGTGACATAGTCCAAACAAGTTTTGAGGACGAAGAGCAAGTATTTTTATCATATTACGGTCTGACCCACATATATTAGCATTATATTTATCAGATATAAGTCAGTTACCAGTAGCGGGACTAGAGATGAGGTAAGTTGGTGTACCTTTATGCTTACTATATGTTTCATTTATACCCTTTTTGTTCTTTTCATCTTAAGTTTTACAATACAAAAACCTACATACTTTAGATTTAATTTTTTTGTATATTATATGATACATTCAAGAACAATTTCAACCATGTACGCTTTTCTCCTCAAAGCATTTATTATTTTCATGCTTTGGTGAATATTTTATCTAAAGGAAAAATTTGAAAATTTGCCAGGTTGATAAGAATTCTATTGTAGCCAAGCAGTAGGAGTGTGCAAATTTCTGTATAAAGAACACGGAGTGATATGTATGAGAGCGCAATATATACTGTGTCATGTCAAAATGGCCAGTTACGGGCACATAATTTCATTTATGTGAATATGGTATGATTTGTTTGCCAAGCACAGATAGTTAAGTACAGGGTTACCAAGTGACTGAGCAAGTTTGTACAATTACTTTAGAAATGGTGTCACGTGGGACATGAGCTCAGCTTACAGATAAAACTGGTAGAAACGCATTTATTCTGGATATTTCGGAAAGTTTTGTAGGACATTTAGATAATAGCTATTCAGAGATTACATAAAATTTTGAGATTATGTTCAAAGAAAAAAAAAAATTAAACATTTCCATTATAGGCTCTTAAGGATTTGGAAGCTGGAATATTGAAACATTTGTAAGTCTTCATTTTTAGAAGTATGACATTGGAACTTTTATTTCTTTTGAATATTGACAGATAAAATATGTCGTTCCCAAATCTGAAGTTTTGATAATTTTGTGTGAAAGTATCAGAATCATCAAAGTCATATTGGAAAGAAATGGATTTTTTTCTCTCCATATTTCTTCTGGCAAAATGGCTTTTGTCAAATGGTGATGAGAATAACATTGCAAATAAATACTGATTCATTCAATTAATTGGGGGGAAATGGAGACAATACAAAATGTACTCTTATCAAAATACTATTCAAGGTCATGTCTGCCTTGTACAATTTATTAAATATATGAATCTATTTGTTGACTAGTTTTCTATTGGACAAACACCAGCCATAATGTGAAACAGTCAATTTGTGAAGGATAAACATAATAAACGAACATAATTGTTATAAATGTTTTATTGTCTTGTATTAGTAGTAACCATGGAAACAGATGAATTGTTTATTCATCCTCATTAATGCTGATAAATAGGAGGAAATATGACAAACGAAAAACTAGAAAACTTGGTCAAACCTTTTGGGTAAGATTTGAGTTAAATTTATCTATATATAATAACTTTGGGAAAGATACCATGAATTTTGAATACTGCATTATGATTGAATATGGTTGACTGGGAATTACCACTATGTAACTAGAATTAGATTTACTAAAGACTCCTTAAAAGAGTGACTATGAAAATTATATATTCATGTATTTGCATACTTATATTATGGAGAAATGTTAATTAAATCAGATAATAATGTTTATTTGACCTAAGAGCTTGTTGAAACTTTTACATAACGTGACAGTTACTTGGCAACGACTAAATATACACCACATGTACTCTGTTGACTGAGATTATTGCTAAAGGAAAGTTCATTTATGTATTTAGTGTCAATATGATGTGTCTGTCATAACTGACTTATTGATATGATTACGAACAATAATATAAAGATCAAGGTTAAATTGACTTTGTGGTGCTTGCTTGAGTATGTTTTGTCCCAATGAATTCATTACATCTGGATAGAAAATTTGCTTAGAATGAATGAAAACTAAATACCTACGGTATGTCATCTTTTAAGCTAAATTGAAATAGTACAATAGAATGGTAGAAATCTAATTAGTAACACTAGTCATGTATTTTATAACAAATGTATAAAATTAGACTGGTTCAAAATGTGAACCCTGCTATACTCCCTCTAAACAATTTTACAAATTTATCCCTTAGAATTGTCCTGTATTTTCTGTCATAAATATGGAACACTACATGCATTACCTTAAACTGCCAAAATAACTATACATTTCCAATAATGTTCTCACTTCTCTATTTCTAACCACTTCATTCAGCATATTACAAAGTGCAGCACCTAATGATGGCTATTGTCCTGTTTCTGCTAATGTATTGTCTCTCCACCTCTCTCTGCCTCTATCAAAGCTGCTTAACTTAATTGATCTGTTTGGACAGTTAATGATTTTGATGTTTCATCCTTACTTTCCTCCCTGCCAATTAATTATGCCTAATTGTTGGTGTCATTTTAAGTTCCGACCTAATTAATGGGATTATGTTGCAATTTGAAACTATTGATAGACGTGATTAAGCAAGATTATGGGAAAGGCAATGAGAGGGTCAATTGCTGGCTACTTAGGAGGTAAACATTGCTTCTTTCATTAAATTAATTTAATGTTTCAACTTTGGTATCGATCGGAGGAGCATATTTCACTGTTTATTGACAGAGACGATTGAATTTTATGGAGATATAATGTAGGTAAGTGTTTGGTCAGTTTTCATATATATACTCATCAACTTTAATTAAGGGCAGGTAGCCATTTTGGGCATATTTATTTAATATTATTTTATTTATGCAGGAAATGTCACCAGATTCCAAAACCTAGTTCCACTAAATATCTGCTGGCCCTTAAGTTTGTGTATATATTTTAATAAACTGAATTGTTTTAGCGAGTTATTTTATAAATATAGCATTGTAAGAAGATAGTGAAACAATTTTTTAAAACTCTATTCTCTATATGGCTATCTCATTATCAGTTGTCTCAAATTTGGACATAAAGCGTTATACCCATGTACACTATTTAAATCATTTGAGAACATTCACTCCCGTTATTGTCAAGTGTTTTATGTTTCAGAGTATTTTAGACTTCCTTGATTTCATAATAATATATTAAATATTGAATACAGGATGTTCATTTAGCCGAGAATCATAGTTATCAAAATCTATGTATTTTAGTGTTATGTTGGGAAGTGGTAATGCAGTGAAACCAAACGTTGCAAGTTGGAATCCATTCCCAGTATCTCTCACTAGTAGAATGGTACAATGGTAGAATGTTTAGATTTCAGAGCCAAAGACACTGGTTGCAAAAGGCCCTGGGTTAAAACCCTGTCCAATCAATGTTGGAAGTTACCTTTCTGGTGCCATCATGATAGGATGCATTGTCTGTACCATAGCAAAACAATATAGTAGTTGTATGAAGATATATGTACCGTAGTGAAGGATCAATGTGTCATTTCTATCGCATTAGATTTCACTGCATCAGTTCTTGTGTCTCACAGTAACACTGGTTGTTGTGTCCATACTGGGATTTGAACTCGAGTTGCTTGGATTGTGAGTCCAGGCCTGAAATCAATGTAACTGTGCTGGATATAAGATGCTCATACTGGTCTCAGGTCAGAGGGGGTTTACCCATTTGGCTCAGTTGGTTGAGTGTGGGATTCACAATACAGAGAACTCAGGTTTGAATCCCGGAATAGGCATTGGTCCTGTTATAGTTGTCCCAATCATTTGTAAAGCAACTCTTCTCTCTCTCTCTCTCTCTCTCTCTCTCTCTCTCTCTCTCTCTCTCTCTCTCTCTCTCTCTCTCTCTCTCTC